>JAVJIF010033327.1:0-45923 GCA_038442645.1 Agave tequilana | reverse complement strand
TTTTCCATTAGTTTGCAAAGGGGGGAAAACTTACAAATAAAGAGTTTGAGGAGCTAAATTACAAGTATTCTTAAAAAGATTACAAGTAGATCTCCTCAGAGATTCTGGAGAAGTGTGCCGATAGGAGTCTGGTCAGCGCGCGACACACTTTGTCCCTTTGACGATGCGAGCGATGAGATTCCCTTCTCGCCTGGTTCCGGGAATCAGAGAATAGAGGATTGGTAGAACCCTCTTGCTACTTCTCAAAACCGCCTTCTGTGAGGAATTCCTTCTCGCCTGGTTCCGGAGATTCCTTGAGGAAAAGAGGTTGTTAGGGTATCACCACCCTGAAAAGAGAAGTATTTCTCCTGAAAGGTCTCTGAATTAGAGAACGCACGGTGCGTTATGAAGAAGTCCGATTCTCCTGATCAGCAGAGGATTGATTTGGGAGCAGAAGCCCACTTTGATTGATCGCCGATCTCTGGATTGCCCTTGGACCGCCTCCTTCTTCTCCCTTGTGCCCCTGGCGGGCTATTTATAGGGAGAGTAAGGGTATAATCGTCCCCTTGAAGATATGGAAACAGATTGAACCGAATCTGTTTAAATCTGGAAAGTAGCCTTGCTGCGAGGCTAGGATAGCTTCTGCGGAGCTAGAAAATGGCAAGTCGGTTGATCTTTCCGATTTATTTTGATCCCTTCCATATCGTTGAAGGATTTTCTCTGATCCTCTTACTCGTTTCAAGAGAGTCAAGAGATTGCGGCAATCACCTGCCATATTTGAATCCCGATTGGATTTGATTTGCTTGGATCCGATCTTATCAGGAGATTTGATTGGTCAAAGGTTGACCATAGCAAACTAATAGCGGAGCTGCCCGCTTTGAAGCTCATAGCGGAGCTAGAGGCAACTCTTGGCGAGGTCCGAAAAGAGGCTTTTCGGCGAAGCTATCAGTTAGCTTCCTGGCGATGCTCTGGATGATGCTAGCCTCTCAAACGAGGCTATCTCCTTGGGCTAATGTAATGCTAAATGCTAGCATTTTAGACCTGCTGAGGTCTGTTTAGAAACAATCCGGGTTCACTGTTCTGCTTGCTAGATCAGTGGAGTCCAAACCGCTTCCTTGTCCCTTGGAGGTGGATGAAAACTGGTCTTCAGCTTGTCTGTCGCTAGACATTGTTCGGACCAATGAGAATCTTGTCTTTTTTAAGTGTCAACAAGACCCCCTTCAAAGTTTTGAGAGTCTGCAATAGCTCAGACTCCGAAACACTTTGAACTGCTGTGATAGTATGTGGAGTATGAACGTCGCCATGATGGTTGAGTTCAGCTTCGCCTTCAATCCTGCTTTGGGATGAATTCGCCGAAGAATTGCACTGGTTCGCGAGTAGCTTCGCGTCGGGGTAGCTCCGCGTCTGGGCTTCCAAAAAAATAAGTTCACTTTGGAACTCCTGTTGCCTTTTCAAAGTCCAACTGCCGTGGGGCGGTTACGAGGAGGATCATTCCTTCTTTTGTGCCAATCGAGGGAGATGTTCTCCGATTTGCACGTTTCCAAGAGAGGATACTCCCTTTCTTCAAGGCGTCATAAGTGCCTTTTATGAGGGAGACGTTTTCTCCCTTTGCATGGTTCCAAGGGAAAACCGTCCCTTCCATCAAGGCGCAATAAATGCCTTGAATGCGCTCGTGCTTCCACGCTTGGGGTGGTCGCACTCAGGCCATGGGGCCTATAAATAGGACACTTGAGGTCCTCTGAAGAGAAGTGCTTTGCCTCTCTTCTCTTCTCTTGGTTTGAAAGAGATACTCAGATCTCTGAACTAGTGGGAATGCCCACTCTGGTCATTATCTGGCCAAGGACCGGTAAGTCTTGATCATTCAACGACTTCACCGATTTTAGGGAATCATCTCCCTTGGTTTAGCTTTGACAGCTGCTTTAGGGATTGGCTTCCCTTGCTCTTCATCTTGCACTTGGCTGATCTGCAGAGAAGAATTTCAGCACAGCTTCCCTGTGAAGCTACCATCTTGACTTAATCAGAGAAAGATCACTGCATGTTAAGTCCGCTACACAGGCAGAACTTAGGACTTGGTCTCTTCAAAGGTTGAGCCAGTCTTGCCATATTGGTGAATGTTGAGACTGTGTCTGACTTTGCCATAGAGGTGAGGCTAGGACTTGGCGTTTGCTGAGCTAGTCCATTAGTTGCTGTGCAGGCGGAGCTTGTCCTCTGCTGAAGTCGGATTGCTTTGCCGCCCAAGAATCTGACTTAAAGTTTTTGCAGCTCTTTCTGTGCTTGACTGCTAACTTGCTCCAATTTGCCTTGCAGTGAGCTATGCTTGCCAGTCTGGTAACTTGATGGAAGAAACCATGAAATTGCCTTATGCTTCCCCGGTTGAAGCTTTACTTTTAAGCAGGAGGAACAATTCGGGGCAGCGGATGCGCGTCCCAGGGGCTGTTGGCAGCCTCTTATCCGTGATGATTCGTTCTGAGGTGAGGCTGGCCGCCGCCTTTATCGGAGAGGGTCCGCTTCAAGATAATGGGCGTCGCCTGTGGGATCGCCGGCACCATTGCCGACTTTCAACTTTGGTGGCCTTTGATGGCGATCCACTTTGGGAAAGTGGGCATCGCGCCTGTTAGATCACTGGTATCACTGCCGATTCCCATTATACGTGATCTATCGTGTTGGCGGCGATAGGTTTTTATTGCCAGGCTTCAACAAAAATGGCCTAGCAAGATCTGCCATCTTTGTGGAGAAAAATGACCGTGTCCTTGCGGCACCACTGGTTACGGCCTTATGCAGGAGGAAGGCCCTTCCTGTCCCGTTGGTCCGGCCTGGGAGCAGATAAACCGCTTGTATGCCTTTTATGCAAATGACCTTGTTAGGCAACTTGGTGTGTTATATGAACACAACTTTGATGTAATATCAAATGTACCTTTCTATCAATGAAAGTTCATCTCTTGTTCATTTGATTTTTGCTTGCTTTCATTGGGAGTTCGGCCATTGCTGGGCTGGACTGTGTGCGGAGCTAAGGACATAGTCCTTCCTTCTTCGAACGATCTTCGCGAGACTGGTGTGTACCGCGAGCAGCACACTTTTTAAGGGTTAAGGTAGGCCTCTCGGCGAAGCCCTTGAAGGACTGTGCGAAGTCCGCACTTTGCTCCTGTGCGAAGTTAACTCTTAGTAGAGTTGAACCGTTGCTTCTCGGGAAGGCGCTTCGGGCGCTGTTTCGAATTAATTCGAAACGGCGGCATGGCCCTGTTTTTGAGGCCTCGTTTCAGGCGCTGATTGGCCTATAAAAGCCCGATCGGGCTGAACATGGAAAAGATCTCCTTTTTCAGAGAAATTTCTGTCTTTTCCTCTCCTTCTTCCTCCTTTGCTTCAGAGTACTTCGAGAACTTTTGCAGTTCTTATGGCGCCCAAAAGACGAGCGGGTAAGGAAGCAGCGACTTCTGCGGCGGAGGGCGTTCCTCCTCCGGTCATCGAGCGACCAGTCACCGGTAAGGAATTTTCCTGTCTGATTGGAGACCGAGGTCTCTTTTCCTTTGGAGCCAGTCATTTGGCTATTTAGGACGATCGAATGGGATCTATCCTCATTAGGGAACTCATTTCCCTGAACTTCCCTATTTTCTTTGCACCAGGGAAGTAAGAACTGAACAGTTCTTCTTTTAGGCTTCCGTAGGAAGCCATTGCTTGGGCAGTCTCCATCCTGTTGAGGAACAGGATATGGGTCTGTTCCTTCAGTCGTGGCCACGAAGGACGACTGTTGACCATGATGTCCTTTTGATGACGTCAGCCCTTAGGGCTATGCCACTTCCTGCTTTAAGCGAAGTTGGCGCTTTGGATATTTTCTGCAAAGATGCAGTCTTATCCATGAAGCGAAGCTTTTTCAAAACTATCGCCTTGCAGGCTCTGCTTGCTGGGCGAGGCTATGCCTTAGTGAATTTTTATGCTTTCGCATCCACTTGATTGGTGAACTAATCATAGCTCATTTCTGTTTTTGCAGTACATTGCCTCCGGCCTCCAGAACAGTCTGTTCGGTCTAGCCAGTCGAGCAGGCGGAAACATCAGCTTGCAGTTCTATAGGCAGGCTTCATTGTTCAGCGAGCCGAGCTCCCTTGTACGGGATACGCTCATCCAGGACGGTCGTCCGCAGGCCATGCGGAGCATCTTGACTACGGCTCCGCTTGAAGATATCGACCGTCAGGCTTACAGAAAGCCTGACTTCATGTTCGGGGATGCTGCACCTGATCCCGATCGCCAGCTGCAGGCCGGTGAAGGCCAGTGGATCTTCCAGTTGGACGGCGAGAGATTCTATCTCCCGTCCACTAAGCGGCATTTTGCTTTGTCTTCCTTCGCGAGCGTGACTCAGGCTCGGAAGATGGCGTGGGGCGTGAGCCTAAATGCCGAGTCTGTGAGTGTCGGGAGGTTGACATTCCAGTCCGGCTATTCGAGGGCGGGCCATCCTCGTAGCATAATGGGGCTATACCCTGGAAAGTATCGCGGGACCTTCCAGTAGGAGAGAACCCAGCTGCGGCGCCGACCTTTGGCACTCAGTTCTACGAAGTTGACGGGAACTACCCTGCCACCGATTTCAGGACTCCCGGTTGGGTCCACCCTCCTAGGTCGTGGTGGGCGGAGTTGACCAACTATATCCTCACTCATTTTGAGGGGGACTTAGAGAGGTTAAACCTCCATGAGGCCGTCAGGGCGACCTGCTACGGCATTGAGATGAAGGTGGCGTGCTTCTACGCCATCCTTGAGTTGTACTGCCCGGCCTCGGGGACTTTCTTCACCCCGGTTGGTGAGTTGGGCATGGCCCTGCACGAGATGCGGGAGATCTCTGCTTTGCCCTTCGGGTCTCTTCCGTACGAAGAGTACTTTCCCTGTGAGGCGGAGTTGGCTCTCCTGGAGAAGCAAGAGCCTGCTTTGCTTGAGACATATCGGGAATTGATGTGTCACTTGCACATTTGTTCCAGCATCCACACTGGTGGCAAGGGTAGCTCGAAGAGCTTAAAGAGCTGGGGGAACTACTTGTTCCCGGATATGACTAGTGCGCCTGAGGCAGCTCATTGCGGAGTTGCTGAAGAAGACATCTTGGCAAGGATGGAGGTGCATGCTGAAAAGGACATCGTCGTGGCAGAAGATGATGGTCCTTTCGGGAAGGGTGATGTTCTTCGGAGCTTTCACCATCAGGCCCGTCGGCCTATGTCTCGCAAGGCGTTGCTGGCCGGCTTCTTAACCATCTGGTTAAAGAAGTGTGTCGTGCCTTCTTCTTCGGGTGACATCGTCCACCCGAATGTGCTGCTGCCTGCCGTCCGCTTGGTCCATGGCCACCGTCTGGGTCTTCTCCCGGCCATGGTGTGTTGTATTCAGAGGGGCCTTCGTGCACTGACGGAGGCTTTCTGCAGGCCAATGGCGTCAAGGCGAGGGAAGGGTGCCGTCCTGCCTTGTGACGGACCCAATCCTAGGGTAGGTTTACCGTACACCTACTTGATGGCGTGGTTCGCCTTGCACTGCCCCAGTTTGATTGGAGCTGGGAAGACCCTCCGCAGGGTGTTCAAACGGCGCTTCTCCGTCGCTTTGAAGGCCGTTCGTGGCAGAAAACTTATGTGGCCGAGGCCCGTAAGTTAGTGCGTCGTTATGACGCTTATAGCCTGTTCCGTTGTTTTCCTCGCCTGCGGGGTGCAGGATACAACGAGGAATTCCATGATGTGGAGTCAGGTCGGTCTCCCATGAGTCGGGGTGTTTTCGAGTGGCTGGTCTGTATCCGGCCCTCGCATTTGCTGTACAGGAGTGGGGATACCTGCTACCTGGAGCCCTACGTCCCGAGCCGGTTTGCCCGCCAATTTGGGTATGACCAGTTGTATGTGGGCAACCCCAATCCGGACCTGGCTTTCATGGGGAGCCTCATTGATAGGGCTCGTGCTTGGCGGTTCTTTACCGCGGATGGCACTGGAGCGTGGCTACGCACGCCGCTGAGGGATCCCGGCCTTTGGACGACCCTGTGTTTCTGCCAATGGTATGCGGCTTCGAACTCCACACCTGCTGGTTTAATGCCAACCGTTCGGGTGTGAAGTTAATTTCTCATCGGATGAGGCAGAAGGCTTCTGATAAGATGGAGGGCAAACGAGTCCGTGTTCCTGGCATAGAGGAGTTCATCGCTGTAGATGACAGCGGGGCTTCTGATGCGGGGAGCCCTCGCTTCGAGGCAGAGACGAGGGCTGATGCCCATGAAGCTGATACTCGTGAAGCCGGTTCTGGTGTAGTGGGGACAGCTCCCCCACGACATGTGGAAGAAGTGGAAGAAGAGGATTCTGATGTCCACTTCAAGAGGAAGCGTGGGAGTGGATCCCGTAGGAAGTCGTCGGCGAAGAGGCCCCGTCGCCATGCTCCTACAATTGTGGTAGAGGGCGAACCCTCTACTGCGCTTCCTTCTGCTGCTCCATTAGTGGCTGAGCCGTCGGTTGCTGAACCGACTACTGGTAAGATTGGCCCCATCTAATATGCCTTCAGCGCACTTTGAATAACTCATCATTTGCTTTTTGTTGCAGGAGCTGAGGAGCATGGGGAGCAAGGGGACCAGTATGATCCTCTATTCGCTTATGGAACTGCAGCTGGTTCCTTTGCTCGCTCGGAGGAGTCTGGAGGTGATGCGGCCGACATTGGCCTCTCGGGCGCTGGGACTTCTAAAGGAAGTCCTATGGCATCCAGCTCTATCGGGTGGTCTGCGGAGGAATCGGCGAGCAGGCCGGCTATCCGCGTTGATTCTGGCAAGAACTTCGCGATGGAACCCCTAGAGACTGATGAGGCTGACGAAGTAACATCAGCCTTCGGTAAAATAACAACCTCTTGATCTCCTCTTGTTTACCGCATCTGCTTTTTGACCATGGCTTTGTTGCAGGTGTTCGGCCTCAAGATGTGTCGGCTTTGAAGGAGCCGGAGGGTCCCCCTGGAAGGTCAGAGGGTGAGTTGAGTGCTTCGTCCACGGCGAATGTTGCTATGTTGGACGTGTTGTATGGCGACTTGCCTTCTTATCAGTCCACGTCAGCTGAAGGCGAGAGGCTGAAGGGGCGGCAGTCCCGGAGGTATCCTCACTCCCAATCACATCACCGAGTGAGGTGCCGGCAATTTTGCCCAGTGCGGGGCTGAGGGTGATCGTGGACCCTATTTCCCCGACTTTGATTGTCGAGCCTGCTGCTCAGGAGGTGGTTGCCAGTCCTACCTCCGCGGTGGCTGGCGTGCTGGTGTCGCTGAGAACTCCGCCGAGGTCACCTTTGGCTTGCCCTGCTGCTGTCGATGTTCCCGCTTCTTCTTCTGCGGCCGTGTCGACTGGGATGGTAGATTGCTCCGAGGTTGTCTCAAGGGTTGATGAAGCTGAGAATGACTTCATCGATAATCTGGTCGACAGCTTCTATAACAGTTTGGAGCAGACTATCGGTCTAGTCTTGAAGGGCTCGCCTGTGCCATTTTCGAAGTTGAAGATGGTCCTCTCCCGTGGCATTGAGTGTATTCGGGACTTTGAGGGGTATCACCAGGCTACTGCTCTGGAACTCCTGGTAGATGACCTTGAGAAGGACGTGGAGGAATGGCGCCACCTCTATCGTTCAGACGCAGCGTCTTTGGCTGATGAACGGCTCTCACATCTTGTTGCCCAAAGGCGCGAGGCTCAGCTCGCCGCTCAAGAGGCTGCTGAGGCTATCTCCTCTGACTTGAAGTCCTTGGAGATAGAGCAAGTAGAGGTTGGGAGTGCAATTGACGCTTCCACCAGTGCTCTTCTTGATGCCGAAGATAAGGTTAAGAGGGCCGAAGAGATGATCCGGAAGGCAAATCTCCTCTTATCCAAAGCTACGCAGATGCGTCATGAAGAGACTGCGCGGCTTGAGCAGCTCAGGGCTCGGAGTGAGGAACTGGAGAGCAGAAGTCGTCACAGAGGGCGACTTTGGCGGAGGTCGAGGCTCGTCTGGCTCAGGCGGTGGACTTCGATGAGGCTGAGCTAAGATCACAGGCGCTGGCCCAGGCTGCTGATGACAGGGGACGAGGCTAGCTTCGCTCGGAGATCGGATCTGATCTTATCATGTACGCCTATAGGCTCCTCTATGTATCCCATCCTTTTGGAATTTAATAAAAAATTCTTTCTTTTGTCGTCTTTGTTTGTTTGGATAATGAGGCATGCTGTCTGTTGGTTCAGAGGTCGCAATGACATAACCGAATGGGACGTCGCCAGTCTCGAGGTCAGCCCTTTGCGGGGCTAAAAGGGGAGATACTTGCCTTTTGTAAATGTCAGCAAGCATCGAGATTGAGACTTAGCTGTCTGCTGGTTCAGAGGTCGCAATGACATAACCAATTGAGACGCCGCTAAGCTCAATGGTAGATGAAACTTGGCTATCTGCCAGTTCAGAGGTCACAATGACATAACTGGTTGAGAAGCCACCAAGCTTCAAAATAGGTGATACTTGTCTTTTGTAGATGTCGACAAATATCGAGACCTGTCTTTTGTAAATGTCAACAGGGCTCAAGATTGAGACTTAGCTGTCTGCTGGTTCAGAGGTCGCAATGACGTAACCAATTGAGACGCCACTAAGCTCAATGATAGATGAAACTTGGCTATCTGCCAGTTCAGAGGTCGCAATGACATAACTGGTTGAGAAGCCACCAAGCTTCAAAATAGGTGATACTTGTCTTTTGTAAATGTCAACAAGTATCGAGACCTGTCTTTTGTAAATGTCAACAGGACTCGAGGTTGAGACTTAGCTGTCTGCTGGTTCAGAGGTCGCAATGACGTAACCAATTGAGACGCCACTAAGCTCAATGGTAGATGAAACTTGGCTATCTGCCAGTTCAGAGGTCGCAATGACATAACTGGTTGAGAAACCACCAAGCTCAACAATGAGTGATGAGGTCTCGTCTTCACGAGAGAACCACTGTCATAGGTTTAATGTTAACATAACAGTGAGATATATGTGGTCCTACCATTCTATGGATGAGAATTGGTAGGTGATTTTGGAGGTCTCGTTCTCACGAGGAAACCACTGTCATAGGTTTAATGTTAACATAACAGCGGAATATATGTGGTCCTACCATTCTATGGATGAGAATTGGTAAGTGATTTTGGAGGGAGAATCAAATGGGAGCAGGTCCCTTAGGTTTTAGCAAACCCCCAGCCACCAACAGGTTTGATATGCTTGGAGAAAGAGAGAGGCTCTCTTTGTGCGAATTCCGGACGCGCAGATCTCGATCAGAGGTGTAATGTTAACTTGATCGAGAGCAAGATCCTTGATTAAGGATAATACTTCTTTAAGAATTTGCCATTGATCGGCATCATGAGTAGGTCGCCACCTGCATTCATAAGGCGGTATGCCCCGTTTGAATAGACTGTTTCTGTCACAAACGGTCCTTCCCATTTAGGCTGAAATTTGCCTTTGGTCTTGTGCGTCATGATCATCGGTCGTCTGACGGCTAAGACCAGGTCCCCCTTCTAGAAGACTCTCTGCTTGACCTTCTTATTGAAGGCTTTTGACATCCGAGCCTGATATAGCTCGATGTGTTGCTGAGCTTGTAGCCGCTTCTCGTCTAGGGCTTCGTGCTCTTGAAGACGCAGGCGATCATTGTCTTCTGATGTCATCTTAGTAGTCAAGGCTACCCGCAATGATGGCACCTGGATTTCCAATGGGATAACTGCTTCGCACCCATATACCAGGGGAAAAGGCGTATTGCCTGTCGGTGTCCGAACTGTGGTCCGGTAAGCCCAGAGACATTCACCCAGCTTTTCGTCCCAATCTCTCTTATTCGAGGAGACGAACTTCTTGAGCAGCTTGATGATCGTCTTGTTAAATGCCTCTGCCAAGCCAATGGCGGCAGGATTGTAGGCGGTTGAAGCCACATTCTGAATTCGGTATTTATCGCAGAACCGATAGAACCCTTGGCTTACGAATTGGGGACCATTGTCATGAATGATCCGCCTGGGGACACCAAATCGATGATGACATGGTGTTTGATGAAGCTAACCAGATTGGAGGTTTTAACTTCGGCCAACGGTATGGCCTCTGCCCATTTTGAGAAGTAATCGGTTATTGCCAGGATAAACCGGTGACCTCTTGCCGAAGAGGGACTGATTGGCCCTACGACATCGATTCCCCATGCTTCAAATGGCCATGAAGCAACAGTAGGGTGGAGCAACTCCGAAGGTTGGTGTATGAAGTCTGCATGGACCTGGCACGCCTTACACCTTCGTGCATATTGGATGGCGTCGGCTATCATAGTTGGCCAATAATATCCCAGCCTATGCAACCTGTCTTTAAGCTTTGTACCTGGCTGATGAGCTCCACAAGTGCCGTCGTGCGCTTCTTGGAGCGCTTCCTGTGCCTCTGAATGGGAAAGGCAACGGAGGAGTATACCATCATATGAACGACGGTAGAGTGTCTCCAAAGTGGGATCATAGTAGAAACGGAGCGACCTTCGTCTGATGGACGCCGCTTCTTTAGGATCGTCTGAAGCAGACCGTGCAGAGCATAGTCAATGAGAGGGAAGCGCCAATCCCTCGGCTCAAGATCCACGGAGATATTATGGACCTCTTGGATCCTTAGCATATGCTTGGAGCATACGAGATGCCGGGTCGCGACTGTGAGGTGATACTCGGTGTCGGCCGGTAAGGCTAGCGTCGTCGCTAATGCAGCGAGAGCGTCCGCCTTGGTATTTTGAGATCGAGACACATGCCCGATGTAGAAACCTTCAAATAGGTTAGCCAACTCAGTGGCCGTATGGTAATAAGGCACCAAGTCCTCATGGCGGACTTCATATTCGCCTTTGACTTGACTGATGACCAGCTTTGAATCGCCGTAAGCTTCAAGGTAGCGTACCCCCATTCCATGGGCGAGCTGAAGACCAATGAGCAGAGCATTATATTCTGCTACATTGTTGGAGCATGATTCTGTCAAAGAAAATGCTCTGGGAAGGATATGATCCTGTGGGGAGATGAACACAACCCCCACTCCGGCAATAATCTTGCCTTTGGGGCCCATCCGTGATGCTCCGTCGAAGAACATCTGCCACACTTCCTCTACTGAGGTTGCATTAGACTCGAAGACCTCATCAGGGATGTCTTCGTGAAGCTTTGAATGTTCCGGAACTGGATGCGCAGCCAAAAACTCTGCAAGGGCTTGACCTTTAACCGCCTTTTGAGGGGTAAAGGTCATGTCATATTGGGACAATAGTAGTGCCCATTTAGCCAATCTTGAGTTCAATGATCCTGGCTTCGTCATAAGAAGACGCAATGGGTTTACTCTGGAGATGACATGTATGGTTTGGCCAACCAAATAATGTCGTGTCTTCTGGACAGCGAAGACGAGAGCTAAACACTCTTTCTCAATAGGATTGTAGCGAGATTTCGCTCCTATGAGAGTCCTGCTCAGATAATAAATGGCTTGCTCATGGCCATTGTCGTCCTTCTGAGCGAGGAGGGCGCCGAGGGAATAGTCCAGAGCTTTTACATAAAGCAAGAATGGTTTCCCTGATGTAGGGGCCACTAAGACCGGGGGTTTTGTGAGATACCTCTTGATGTCTTCATAAGCTTCTTGACAAGCTTGGTCCCATATGAAGGCAGTACCCTTTTTCATGAGACGGGTGAACGGTTGGCAGCGGCCCGATAGATTTGCTATGAATCTTCTAATGTAGGCTAACTGCCTTGTAAGCCTCTGAGCTCTTTGAGGTTCCTCGGTGGATGCATGTCCTGGATGGCTTTGACTTTGTCTGGGTCCAGATGAATCCCTTTCGATGTGACAATGAACCCAAGGAATTTGCCGCTGGATACTCCTAAAAAGGATTTTGTCGGGTTCATTTTCAACTGATGAGCCCGCATTATATCGAACATCGTTCTCAGATCGCGAAGATGTTCATCTTTGCTGCGGCTCTTTTGACAGCAATGTCGTCAACATAGCACTCTACTGTCTTCCGGAGGTGATCGCGGAAGATCGTGCTCATTGCGCGCTGGTAGGTTGCTCCGGCGTTCTTCAGTCCGAAGGGCATCACAGTGTAGCAGTATACCCCCAATGGCGTTCGGAAAGAAGTATGCTTCTCGTCATCAGGATACATCTTGATCTGGTTGTACCCTGAGAAGCCGTCCATGAAAGACATCCTTTCGAACCCGCATGTGTTGTCGATCATGACATCAGTGATCGGCAGTGGGAATTCATCTTTGGGACAGGCCGTATTGAGATCACGGTAGTCGATGCAGATCCGTATTTTCCCGTTCTTTTTGAGGACGGGGACGATGTTAGCTACCCAGTCTGGATGCTGTTCCTCTCGGATGAAGCCGCATGCAATGAGCTTGTGGACTTCGGCTTCAATAGCCTCCATGATATTTGGGCGGAACCGACGTTGTTGCTGCTTGACTGGCTTGACGTCAGGCTTAATATTTAGACGGTGCATAGCAACCTGTGGATCAAGTCCAGGCATGTCTTCGTAGCTCCAGGCGAAGACATCTATATACTCTTTTATGAGTATTATCAATTCTTCCTTTTCGATAAGTGATAAGCTTTCACTTATGAAAATAGGCTTGGGGTGGTCTTGACTACCCAAGTTGACCTGCATCACCTTGTCTTCGGTAGGCGGCTCGCGCAGCTCAAACCTCCTTTCCCATTGGAGGCTCAATTGCTGGGCCCAAGGTTCCTCATCAGCAGCTTCCGCAGGTTCCGATTGACTGCCTGAAGTCATATTCACAGTGAGGCCGTTGAACATTCCTCCCATGCTGACGTCAGAGTCCCACTCGGCAGATGAGTCCGACCGTGATGGAATTGGTTCGTCGTCTTTGACTTGAACCGTTACTGATGATGTGGGTGTGACATAACCCAATCCCCTGCGTGTACTATCATAGTAATTTGCAGGTTTCCCTTTCGGGACAACATTACGCATCAGACCGCGTCTTCCTTTTCTGAAGTTCAGGCCGCCTGCCTGCTTCAAGTCATATCTCATCTTCTCCATAATATGGCGTGCCGATTGCGCATAATGGAAGAACTGTGGGGCTTCTGAGTCCGAACTTGAATCTGTAGCTGCAGGTCCCCGTGGCTGGGTTCTACCGAAGATTATCGGCAACTGACCTTGTTTGGACGGGGGGATCACCAGCGTGGCCCCTTCTATAACCTCCACAGATGTAGTAGCCGAACTTGGCTCATGTACGGGCATGTGCAGAGAGCCCTCTATGATAGATTTAATTGACCCAATACTCGCAGGATAATCAAAAGAGATATTATCATTAATTACCCATTCACCCTCTTCATCAGAAGGAGTATTACATTGGGGGTCATTGAGGAAACATGCTGTAATTGGTTCGCTGATCAAAATGGCTGGCATGCCTATTTCGGATTCTGAATCCGCCTCATTGCCACTTTCATCATCGTCTGGCAATGGCTCTGCAGGCGTTCCGTCGGCCTCTTGATACAGGAGGGCGTCGGTGAAGTAGTTTTTCACCCCCTTGAAGGGTTGCTTTTCAGCGAAGACAGTTCGTACTATCGCATCATCTTCAACATATTTGAAGCATTGGTGGAGAGTGGAAGGAACGATCCAGTTGGCATGGATCCAAGGTCTTCCTAGCAGCAAGTTATATGATGTGTCAGTATCAATGACATAGCACGTCACTTCTGACTTCAAGCTTCCGATTCTGCAGCGGAGCCGAATCTTTCCAAGCGGATGGCTGCTCCCGGCGTTAAAATCGTATATTGTAGTGGTGGTTGCGGACAACCTGTACAATGGTATGCCGAGGAAATAGAGGAGCCTTTTGGGGATGATGCTGAGTGCAGACCCCGGATCGACTTGTACTCTTTCAATGCATGTTGAACCGATATATCCGGTATAGTACAGAGGTCGATCATGCTTGTTGTCTTTGAGAAGCATATCTTCCGCCGTGAAGGTAATAGCAGGCACCTTTGACTGTGCGTGATGGCACTCTGAGCAGGAAGGCCGCATCTCATCACCAGGAACCTCAGGCATGTATGTCAGAAAGGACTCTGAGTTGGCTAAACGCATCTCTGAGTGCCTCTCTTGTCTCTTTAGAGAGACGAAGGAGCTCGTGTATTGTGATACGAGCCGGGATATTGGCTAAGTGAGCCAATATATCAAAGCGGAAGGGCGTGGCTAACCCTTGGACTGACGGTTTCTTCAACGCATGGTCGAACCGCACTTCCTTAGGCTTCTCTCTCCCTTTGGTCAGGACTGGAGCGGATGTCGGCATTGGTACTGACGTCGTTTGCTGTTGTATCTCGTCAGTAGATTTGTCATACTGCCTTAAGTATGATTTTCCAGACCGGGTGCCCGTCTGTTGAGGCGCATCTGCCTGCGCTGTGCAAGCACGCTTTTCTCCTTCTGAATCACTGAGGGAAGCCGAAGTAAGGTTGTCATCATCTGGCAGGACAGAGATGACATTGCAGGACTTGCCCTTTTTGCTGGAGTCCTTTGACGTCCGCTGTATGTCTTGGACGAGGTCAGGGTGTATCCACATAACTTCCCCTGTCTCCAATGTCAAGGGGACGAGACCCTTGTCATCTTTAGCTATGGCTGAAGAATGCTTGACTTCCAACCGCGGTGTGGGGGCTGGATAAGTCCCGTCAGGAACCATAACCTTTTGGGCTGTGCCGAATTCAAGGGTCACCATATTGGTAGTGACTTTCTTCTGCTCCGTCTTCAGTGTGAGGACGCCGGCATCAATTAGGGCTTGTATCCTGTCCTTGAGGACATAACACTTGTCAGTAGGATGATGGACCATCCTATGATAAAGACAGTATTTGGGGTCATTTGTGCGCCCTATCTCATTAGGACGCCGAGCATCCGGTAGCTTCATCTTATTTTCTTTGTGGAGCAGATGGAATATCGTGACCACCTGATCATCTCTGAAGGAGTACTGCTTTGGAGGGAACTTAGACGCCTGGCTGTTGACGCCGCTCTTCTTGGCCTTTGACTGCAGGTCTCCCGAAAGTTCCACAGACATGATTTCCTTCCCCTTAACTTGGGAGGACTGCGGGAGATCGCTACGCCCTTTGTTGTTCGCGCCCCATTTGCTTCTAGGGACGGATGGCTCGAACTTTTTAGCCGACTTCTCGGCTATCTCAGCTTGTTCGACCAATTCCTTCCAAGTATGGGCTTTGACAGCCCCCATGCGGACTTCTACTTGATCCAAGAAGTTGTGCCTGCACGTCTGTAAGAGCATGGGTAATGGCATCCCTGCTGGGCACATTAAAGACAAGTTTCTGAACCGTTCAATGTAGTCACGGACAGATTCGCCCTTCCTCTGCACAGTGGAGAGGAGTTTGTCCATGGTCACTTCGGTATCGTCCTCATAGAAACGAGAAAGGAACCGAGTTTCCAGGTCGATCCAGGAGTTGATAGAGCCCGGGGGAAGACTACGAAACCAGTCAAATGCCACCCCCTTTAAGGTGCCAATGAAAAGCCTAGCCATGATGGTGTCATTGCTTATAACATTACCAGTCTGAGACCGGAAATAGTAGATGTGCTGATTTGGCGAGCTCTTTCCATCATAGGTGTGCAACGTTGGTGGCTTGAACTTCGGTGGATATGGCACCAAATCCCACTCCAGTGGGTAAGGACGAACTGCCCCTACTTTCTTCAATTCATCCCTCTGAGCCAGGGATGCAATTTGGGCTTGGAGGCCTTTTAGGACTTCGGCGTCTAGTGAAGAGCCTTCTTTGGATATTGCGACAACGGGCTGAATGGATTGTCACAAGTCGACATCGTCTTTGACAACAAGGGGAAGTGGTTTGGAGAGACTCCAATTCTCGCTTGTTTGCCAAGAATTGTCGCAGGTTAGGCTCAACAGAGCCTGAACAACCCCGTGGAGAGGCCTTTCTGGAGCGTACAAGGGATGATGCTCCGTTCTTCTTATCCCTGCAGAAGGGATTAGTACTGAATAGTACTTTGGCGCTAGCTTCGCCGACAGGTGCGAGCTTAGTGCTTGATGAATTGGGGAGCGGAGCACGCTGTGGTGCTTTGCCCGCTATTCTGCCGCGAAGGGGATCAACCTCAGATAACACTGCGGTCTTAGCCTCGCGGCCGCGAACCCAGTGAATTCGTTGTGGTACAATAGCTTTGCTTATGAAAGTGAGGCTGACAGAAGGCTTTGCTGCCCTTGATTCAGGTGACGGTATGATTGCCGTCGTGACTTCATGGCTGGCAGCATCGCTAGGGCATACGGGCATCTTACCCTTTTCTTCGCGGGAGAGGCGCAGTCTCGGCATGACTACACCGAGAGCTTCGGTTGAAGACTTCTGTTTAGGCTTCCATATCAGCCTTGACAGGGGACGCCTAGGTTCGCAAGGAACCTGAATAGCCACAAGCGGGGCTGTGGGGTGCTGGCAAAATTCTGCCTCTAGTTTCTGATTTGAAACCTTGGTCATGAAGACCCTCCTGTGCTTCCGTGCTCGAAGCGTCAGGCCACTCCCAGAGAGGACTTCTTCAATCTTCCTTGATCGATCTGGATAACCAAGTTCTCAAAAGTGCAGGATCTGGGCTGCGGACATGTTCCTTGTTGCGCCAGAGAACTGCGGCAGGTTTGCAGAGAACCTTTTCCGTCTCCGCAGAGACTTTGCTTGAAGATTTAGCCAGAGAAGATCTGGCTGCACCGGCTTTTCTGAATTCAGAGATAGACCCGAAGGTCTGTTCGTCGCATTGCGACACTTGATTCTCAGCAGAGGAGAATACAGTCCCCAGCGGAGTCGCCATCTTGTTTTCCATTAGTTTGCAAAGGGGGGAAAACTTACAAATAAAGAGTTTGAGGAGCTAAATTACAAGTATTCTTAAAAAGATTACAAGTAGATCTCCTCAGAGATTCTGGAGAAGTGTGCCGATAGGAGTCTGGTCAGCGCGCGACCACTTTGTCCCTTTGACGATGCGAGCGATGAGATTCCCTTCTCGCCTGGTTCCGGGAATCAGAGAATAGAGGATTGGTAGAACCCTCTTGCTACTTCTCAAAACCGCCTTCTGTGAGGAATTCCTTCTCGCCTGGTTCCGGAGATTCCTTGAGGAAAAGAGGTTGTTAGGGTATCACCACCCTGAAAAGAGAAATATTTCTCCTGAAAGGTCTCTGAATTAGAGAACGCACGGTGCGTTATGAAGAAGTCCGATTCTCCTGATCAGCAGAGGATTGATTTGGGAGCAGAAGCCCACTTTGATTGATCGTCGATCTCTGGATTGCCCTTGGACCGCCTCCTTCTTCTCCCCTTGTGCCCCGGCGGGCTATTTATAGGGAGAGCAAGGTATAATCGTCCCCTTGAAGATATGGAAACAGATTGAACCGAATCTGTTTAAATCTGGAAAGTAGCCTTGCTGCGAGGCTAGGATAGCTTCTGCGGAGCTAGAAAATGGCAAGTCGGTTGATCTTTTCGATTTGTTTTGATCCCTTCCATATCGTTGAAGGATTTTCTCTGATCCTCTTACTCGTTTCAAGAGAGTCAAGAGATTGCGGCAATCACCTGCCATATTTGAATCCCGATTGGATTTGATTTGCTTGGATCCGATCTTATCAGGAGATTTGATTGGTCAAAGGTTGACCATAGCAAACTAATAGCGGAGCTGCCCGCTTTGAAGCCCATAGCGGAGCTAGAGGCAACTCTTGGCGAGGTCGAGGGAAAAGAGGCTTTTCGGCGAAGCTATCAGTTAGCTTCCTGGCGATGCTCTGGATGATGCTAGCCTCTCAAACGAGGCTATCTCCTTGGGCTAATGTAATGCTAAATGCTAGCATTTTAGACCTGCTGAGGTCTGTTTAGAAACAATCCGGGTTCACTGTTCTGCTTGCTGGATCAGTGGAGTCCAAACCGCTTCCTTGTCTCTTGGAGGTGGATGAAAACTGGTCTTCAGCTTGTCTGTCGCTAGACATTGTTCGGACCAATGAGAATCTTGTCTTTTTTAAGTGTCAACAATCACGACCCTTGGAGTTGATCCATATGGATTTGTTTGGTCCTACTCAAAACAAAAGTCTAAGTGAGAATCGTTTTGCTTTTGTTTTAGTTGATGATTTCTCGCATTTCACTTGGGTTTTCTTTTTAGAACACAAAAATCAAGCCTTTTCATATTTTCAAGCCTTTAAGAAAAGAGTTGAAAAGGAAAAAGATTCTTCTATTTTAAGAATAAGAAGTGATAGAGGTGGTGAATTCAATAACCAACCCTTTACCATTTTTGTGAAGAACATGGAATTAAGCATGAACTATCTTGTCCTAGAACTCCACAACAAAATGGAGTCGTTGAGAGAAAAAATCGTACATTACAAGAGATGGGTAGGACAATGATAAATGAATATGGTCTCCCTCATTTATCTACCGAGGCCGTTAACACATCTTGCTATATATCAAATAGAGTTTTCTTATGTAAAAACACTTCAAAAACATCTTTTGAGATTATTTTTCAAGAAAGCCAAATGTTTCATACTTTAAAGTTTTCGGTTGTAAATGTTTTGTTTTGAATACTAAAGATAATTTAGGTAAATTTGATGCAAAGTCTTATGAAGCAATTTTGTTGGTTACTTTATTACTAGTAAAGCTTATAGAGTTTTCAATAAGCCCTCCTTGACTATTGAAGAATCTATACATATAAAGTTTGAGGAATCTAATGTGTTTGTTGAGAATGTTATAGAAATAGATTCCCTAAATGAAGACATGGAGCAAATTACTTTGAAGGACTCACCTACTCTTGAAGACATACCAAAGGGTGATGAAGGTAATGAAGTTCAAGAAAATGAGGATCAAGGAAATGAAATTCAAGAAGTTGAAGTGGAGACTACTCAACCACTTCCAAAAGATTGAAGATTCAATCCACATCATCCTAAGGATCTAATTATAGGTGAAGTATCAAAAGGGGTAACTACTCGTTCTAAACTTCATGATCTTTGTGGGCACTATGCATTTATTTCTCACTTTGAACTAAAGAACATCCTCGAAGTCGAGGGCGACTCATATTGGTTGCTAGCCATGCAAGACGAGCTTAATCAATTCGAGCGCAACCAAATTTGGCATCTTGTTCCTAGGCCCCACGATAGACCAACAATTGGTACTAAGTGGATCTTTAAGAACAAGTTGGATGAGTCGGGAAATGTTATTAGGAATAAAGCTAGGTTAGTAGCCCAAGGTTACACTCAAGTCGAAGGTATCAATTTTGAGGAAACTTTTGCACCCGTAGCACGGCTTGAAGCCATACGGATGACACTTGCATTTGCTTCTTATAAAGATTTTAAAATTTTTCAAATGGATGTAAAAAGTGCCTTCTTAAATGGATTTATTGAAGAGGAGGTGTATGTTGAACAACCCCCCGGTTTGTTGATCCTACACATCCGAATTTTATTTTCAAACTTGACAAAGCTCTTTATAGTTTAAAACAAGCCCCTAGGGCTTGGTATGAAAGACTTTCTTCTTTTCTAATTTCTAATGGTTTTAATAAAGGAAAAATAGATATTACTTTGTTTACAAAACATGTTGAAAATGATATACTTATAGTTCAAATATATGTTGATGATATCATATTTGATTCTACTAATGAAAATCTTTGCAAAGCTTTTGAGTCATGCATGAAGGAAGAATTTGAGATGTCTATGATGGGTGAGCTTAACTACTTCCTTGGTCTCCAAATCAAGCAAAGAAAGGATGAGATTTTCATCAATCAAGCCAAGTACACAAAGGAACTTATCAAGAGATTTGGGCTTGAAGGGGCTAAGACAAGCAAAACTCCCATGGCAACTACCACAAAGCTTGATAAGGATGAATAAGGTACAAGTGTAGACATTAACTTTATCGTAGCATAATTGGTAGCTTATTGTATTTAACGGCTAGTAGGCCGGACATTATGTTTTGTGTATGTTTTTGTGCTCGATTTCAATCGTGTCCTAAAGAGTCCCATTTGATTGCGGTAAAACGCATTATTAGATACCTTAAGGGCACAATTGGAATGGTTTGTGGTATCCGAAAATCGGACAATTTTCCATGACGAGTTTTTCGGATGCCGACTATGCGGGTTGTAGAGTGGATAGGAAGAATACAAGTGGAACATGTCAATTTCTTGGTAATTGTCTTATTTCTTGGTCTTCCAAAAAGCAAAATTCGGTAGCCCTCTCAACCGCCGAGGCAGAGTATGTTGCGGCCGGAGCTTGTTGTGCACAAGTTCTTTGGATGAAACATACTCTCCTTGACTATGATTTGTATTTTGACCATATTAAAATATTTTGTGATAATACTAGTACTATTCATATGACTAAAAATATAAATCAACATAGTAAGACTAAGCACATTGACATTCGGTATCACTTTCTTAGAGATCATTATGAGAAAGGTGATATTGTTATTGATTATGTTCTACCAATTTTCAACTTGCCGTTATTTTTACAAAACCACTAGACTATGCTAAATTTTCCTTATTTGTAGTGAATTGAATGTTTGTATTATGGAATCATGAAGAAATTTTTTTTTTAACAATGTTTACCCTTTTTGATGTATGACAAAAAAGGGGAGAAAAGTTAGCTTATTTTTATTTTGGAGTTATGCATTTTGAGTTTTAAGTTATAACAAGTTAGTTTTGAATTTTGAGTTTTAAGTTATAACAAGTTAAGTTTTGGAGTAAGTTATTTTGAATTTTGGATTTTGAGTTATAAAAGGTTAGTTTTTGAGCAATACGTTTTGAATTCCTATGCCAAAGTTCGTAGTTTCTACTTTTATATATATAGCCATTCATTTATAGAGCATGTTTTGAGGGGGAGCTTCCAAGCTTTTTCCATTTTTTAAAAATAACTCATATGTTTTGTCATCATCAAAAAGGGGAAGATTGTTGGCCCAAGGTTACAATCAACCGGTTTTTAAGTTTTGATGATTACAAAGCATATACAGTTATTTGTACTAATCATTTTTTAGTGTTTAAGTGTGTTTCAGGGTTCTAAGGATTCTAGTTGTGCTTCCCTAAAGATAACTCAATTCGGGATCTTTTGACTCAAGATGACTCAATTCGGGTCCAAGAATACAAGCTATGCAAACATTCCATGGAGAAGCCCTAATTTGAAGACCTTATAGTCACCTAGAACCTTTGTAAGAATTAGTTTGTTAAAGAATGAGGTTATGTTAAGTTGGCTCAAGAAAAACACACACACCATCATTTTCAAAAAATACGGGTTTTGTTTTTGGTATTTGATTTAGGTACATGTCTTGATGGTTATACATGACTTAAATTATTTTACAACTTTACATCTTATTTATATCATGTATACCAACCTTTATAGCATGATACTTAGTCATATAGCCTTACAAATTTATTTTGAAAATTTTTCAAAGTTCAAAAAAATTTTCTATAAAAATCTTGTTTCAGGCCGTCGGTCGACCGGCCAGTCGACCGGATCCATTTCAGGCTTGATCGGTCGACCGGACCGGTCGACCGAGCCTTGTGGTCAGGGCGTGTACGTTTGTGCACGTCTGTCGGTCGACCGGACTGGTCGACCGACTGAAAGCCCTTTGCTCTCAGGTTTTGTCGGTTGACCGGGCCAGTCGATCGACAGAACAAAGAGAAACTTTTTCTTTGGCTGCCGGTCGACCGAGTCCAACGGCTAGTTTGCCAATGGACTGTCGGTCGACCGGGCCGGTCGACCGATAGCCGTCAGCAGCCCCAACGGCTAGTTTTTAGAGTTTTAATCATTTGATTTGAGTGAGATGTTTTGATCTGATCTCTCTGAATTTTTGGGGGCTACTTCGTGACCTATTAAGCTAGTTTTAATGATGATTAGATTTCCTCTAATCCCTATAAATAGAGGGCATTGGTCACTTGCAAAGATTAAGAAAAATCCCATTGTTTTCAAGTTTCCAAAAAGAAAGAAAAATTTCAAAGGCTTTCAATTTTCTAAGTGCATTCTTGGCTACTAGTTTTCAGTTGTTTTTCAAGCTATTTAGTACTACTTTACAACTGAATTTTTCTCTATACTTCTTGAGCCAAAATACTTCCTCATTCTATTAGGAGTTGTAAAAGAGAAATGTGTGGTCCCTTGTTGATCACCTTGTTACTTGTTCTTTGTGTTGAGATCCCTCTTATGGAGAGAATTGGATTGGTAGAGTTCGGTACTCCGGTCTTCGGTAGACCTTTTGTAATTTCATCGGTGGATATAGTGGAAACCCTTCACAGTGGTGAAGGCGGGGACGTAGAGCGGTGGCTCGAATCTCGAAACAAATCCTTTGTGTTTACGATTGATTTCCTTATTGCCTTTTATTGCTTTACATTTCTATCTTGTGATATCTCTTGTGTGCACTTCATTATTGCATCCATTTCATTATTTGCATTTTCCGGTCTTTACTCATCTCAACAAGAAAGCAATTACGCGCCTCAGCTCATAATTTAGAGGAATCAAAGAGGAGAAGTTCTAGAGCCCTTCACGGGGAATTCGGCTTCAATTTCTTGTTTTGAGTGACCGTTTGCAGCATATATACATACTTATTTAAAAAGATCATTAGATTAGCATTAACACTCATTCACCCGCCTCTAGGTGTTTTTCAGATGTTAGTTCTAGGAATCAATCTGACAATTAATCAATGTCACTGATCTAATTGGCCAGGTCGGTGAATATCAGATGGGAGGTTTTCTGTTCAATAGAACGTTCCTTAATTACAGAACCACCTTTCAATGTCTTCCTTGGTTAAACACTAATTAGACTAGTATAAGTCAGTCTCAATATACTGTATATTAGTATAACCCTGTATAAAGAAAATTAATTCACTTATACAATACTTGGAGTGAGGTACGCTTATAGCGCATCTCCTTAAGACAATTATGTCCCTCGCTACGGTGCTAACGGGTTACTGGACGCTGGTCTCCCAAGATACAATACTCCTTCACGGTATTTGGATTGCACTACCAAATCACTATACGGTCGAATCATAGTTAACTAGTACCTTCACAGGATTATCAAAGCAGCAGGATCAAGACAAATCTCAGGGAGAATATTTGTCTTTATTTTGGAGGAACACCCACTGTAGAGAAAGGAGGGAGATAGAAGAATATTTTTCTTTGGAAGTCACAGATTCAGACAACAATTCTATTAAAAAATGTTAAATTTTTTTAGCCTTCTTTCAGAACGAATCTTACTTCAGAGTCTGAGTTACTTCTTCACTTCCAGTTCGGAATCATTCTTGCTTCAAAATCCACCAATCATAAGATATGCAGTGTTGAGGAAGTCATTCTTTCCTCCTATCCAAGTTGTGGTGGAAAGAACCAGTTTTTTTGTCCCTCCAAAATTGTATGTGTGTTGTAGTTATTTTGAAGTCTCACGGTTATCATTTCATTTGCTTTTAGATCCATCTCTATCTTCCCATAAAGCTTCCTAAATGTCGGTAGGCAGCAATCCTCATCCAAACAATCAAATCCTCTTGCTCGTTCCAAAGGCTTATTGGGATTAAGTGCTCCACCACCCACCAAACCCTCCTTTTGAAAGTTATTCGGGTAGACATTTCCTCCAAATCTTTATTTCCGATCACTTTCCCAAGAAATGTCCTTCTTATTCACTTCTAATGATCTGTTATCACGAGTAAAGCTATAAGTGTCGTTAAACAACTCCAATCAATGAGACCACAAGGAATAACTGGAGACCCATCTGCAGTGGTTTGCAATTGATCACAGGTTTCAGTGGAACCATCCTTGCTCGCATCATACAGTTGTTTATTTCTTCGGCTTTTGAAATACCTTCTGTGGTTTTGGTAGAAACTATCAAGCTCATAGTAGACATCTACCAGGTCGGTGATATCAGATGGGAGATTTTTCGAACCACCTTTCAATTATCTTCCTTAGTTAAACACCACTTAGACTTTTATAAGTCAGTCTCAATATAAAGGAAATTAATCTCCTTAAGATAATTAAGTCCCCGCTACGATACTAACGGGTTACTGGAACGCTGTCTCTCAAGTTACAACACACTTCTTCATGGTATACCTTCACGTATTTGGATATTAGTACCAAAGGTATACCTTCACGGTATTTGGATATTAGTTCCAAATCACCGTATGGTCAAAAAAGGGAGAGAGGGATGCGAGTGTTTATTTTAAGATAGAAGAAAGGAGCGTTATTTATAGCATTCCGGGAAAGGGCAGAGTCGTCCGAACGGTTGCAACAGTTAGGGAACCCGAACCCGAGCCCGAGCCCGAGCTCTGGCCGGCTGCCGGGCGCGCGCACATGTTGGCATGATTTCCCCCTAATCGCGCGCGCGAAAACTCCAATTACCCAAAGGGCACACACTATGTTTCTATTTTTCTCTATTTAAACATTTCAAACTTTCATTCCATGTCCAATGTGGAACTAAATGCTTTTAGCTACTTTTAGCCCTTTTGGCTTTTGAATTAGACAAACTTTAGACTTGAATATCTTATTCATTCGAAGTCGGAATTGAACATGTTAATATACCACGTTCATCCTCAATGAAAGGAGAACACACTCCAACCATTATCCAATTGATTCTATCAATGGATCTCGCCTTAATTCAACTCAAAGATTCACATTTAATTCTTCATATTTCCCAACAATAGATAGGACCCTTCATATCTTTGGGCACTCGGAGAGTTCTGGTACAGTTTTTGTTAATTGATGCATCCTTTACGTAGGCCACCTTATCTGTCACTTGTTAGACTTATTATGTTTTAAAGTCTAACTTATTTGGGCCTAATCAAGTCAGTTGGATATTTGCACCCGCCTACTTAACCTATGTTGTTTGACCCAATAAAGAATTGATCAAATTTCAATGGTTTGGGTCTAGACACGTTTTCAATTACACTTAGCCATGGGTGTATTTAAATTAGAATGTGGGACTCATCTACACGTGTGGAACTCGTGTTATAAATCAAGGGCCTAGATCTATGATGAGTTGAACTAGGGTTTCTTGATGCTATATATACCATGAGTAGGGTTCCCTCTCCACCAACAACAATAACCATCTCTCTCTTGGAGGCCTCTCATCTCCTCTAAGGATAAAGAAGAGAACTTGGTGGCTGGAGAGAAGAATCCTCTCCCTCAACTCTGGTGTCCTCGAGATCGTGCAATCTTCGGCATCCTCATGATGGAATCAGGTATGCCTAAAACCCTCCTTCCTTTGATCATGATAAAGAGGCTTACAGTATATGTAGATCTTATATGGAATAAATTAGATCTAACAATTGGTATCAGAGCCTCCTCTTTATCAGATCATAGGAATCTACAGAAATTATGATCTCGATTTATAAATATCATAAAAATATCTCCTTTGATTCAATAAATATATTTTGTGTCTCATATGTTGGATCAAAAGGTTAAAAAGGAGTGTTTTTTTTATTGAATGTTGCATGTATATATTTTTATGAAATTTTGATTTGTGTGTTATTTAGATTTAAAAAAAAAAAATTTGCCTGCCTGTGTGCATGCAGGCGCTTGCAGGCGCCTGCATGCAACGAATAAAAAAAAAAAAAAGGGTACACTGCTTGATCGGCTGCATGGAAGAAATTTGCATGCAGGATTAAAAAAAAAGATTTTAGATTGCATGCGCTGGTTTCCAGCGCATGCTGTAAAGTTATTAAACAAAAAAAAAAAAAGGCATGGCCTGCATGCATGCAGACATGTGTCTGCATGCATGCACATGTAAGGCAAACGGATGCTTGTTGTGAAATTTAAAAAAAAAAAAAACTGGTGTATGAATGCTCTCTGCAGAGAGCACTGCAGAGAGCAATGCTCTCTGCAGAGCGCGCGCACGCTCCTTGTGGGCGGGCAACAGCCGCCGGCCACCATGAGCCGGCGGCTACAAGGGCAATTATTAAAAAAATAAATAAATAAATAAATAAATTGGTTAATTATTTAGGGTTTCCTTAATTTGAGATTATGAGATTAATTAGAATTAAAATTTAGAGATTGAATTTTACTCTAATAAGGAAACTGTAGGGGCCGGAAAGTTTGGTGGTCGGAGAAAGTGGTTTTAGCTGTAAAAGATTTCCTTGATTCAAGCGAAACGATTACAACCAAAAGAACTACTCTTCCCTCTTTTCCAGTTACAAGGGAGGGAGGATGTCTGAATCTTCCCTTTGTTTAAAGCTGGGTTCTTCGTGTGGCGATGGAGAGTGAATCTTGTTCTCCGTTGACCAGATGACCGTCCTAGACCGTCGGGGGTCTTCTCTTCGATCGGTAGAAAGAGTAACTCAGCTCCGTCTACCAAAACTCTCAAAGAGGAGGTAGGCGAAGAGCGGCTTGTACTCAGTAAGCTCGCTGAAGAGTCGTGCTTCTCTCTTGATGATCCTCCTGCCTGGATTCGATCGATTTTGATGATGCCCTATCTCAAAGCTCTCTCTCTTCAAAACTCCGATCTTCTGCCAAGCTTCGATCCTCTCAAGCTTCTCTCCCTTCTCCCAAAAAACTCCCCGATCCTCTCTTCATAGCAAACAAGGCTATTTATAGGGATCTCAGGGGGTGAAGGTGCCTCCTGAAAACGCTCCCGAATGAGGGGCCACTACCCGCTACATGCGCGGTGACTGGCCCCGCAATCAGGGCAGTTGCAACTGAGACGCGGGCGTTGGGCCAAACGCGCCTTGGAGTTTGAGACGCGGGCGTCGAGCCAAACGCGCCTTGAGACGCGGGTTTCGGGCCTTCACGTCTGGATGCTGAGGCGAGGGCGTCGGGCCGATGCGCCTGGATGCTGAGGCGCGGGCGTCGGGCCGATGCGCCTTGATGCTGAGACGCGGGCTTCGGCCGACGCGTCTTGATGCTGAGACGCGGGCTTCGGGCCGACGCGTCTGAACGTTGTGACGCGGGTGTAGAGCCAACGCGTCTTAATGCTGAGACGCGAGCATCGATTTCTCGCGTCTAGAGCTGAGACTCTGCTTCCTTAATGGCTGGTCTGTTAGTCATTTTTAGACAGCCTACAGAACCCCCTCCAAAGTTCTGATATTCCGCCGCAGTTGAATGGGACGGATTTCGGAATACTTTGGATCTTTAGCCGTGTTCGCGTTTTATGACTGGACTGTTGATGCTTCGGGTTTGATCTTATCTGGAATTGGTCTTCGTGAGTGTACTGTTGAACTCTTTAAGCCGTCAGAGTTGATCATGTTGAGTGTCTAGATACACAGTCTAGACCTCCCCGATTGCTTTTAGTCTGTCACGGGTGCGCTTTTGGCCGGGAGTGGTTGGTTGTCTATTTGCGTCAGTGTACTGTTGAACCGACTTTGCAGAAGCAGGAGACTGGACGCAGGTTCCTTTTTGAAAAAGCAGAGACTGCTTTAAAGACGCGACTTCTTAGCGAGACGCGATGTTTGGCCTGTTTGAGGGGACGCGGGCTTTGGAGAGACGCATCTCTTGAAATGCAGACGCGATTTTTCTGGGTGCATTTATGATGATGCTGACGGGCATGTCCACCGAAGAGCCGCGTACTTTGGGACGCGCACCTGAGCCATATCATGATTACGCCGCCAGCTGGCTTGGGGAAACGGCGAGATTTCGCCTTTTGGCGCGCGGATCCCCCGGTTCATTAAATGAACTGCTCCACGTGTCAACTTCTGACTTGTGGCGGGGTCGCGACGCATGATCTTCCCTGTTTAAACAATGATTTGGCTCCACGCGTCAGGCAGCGATTCGCTTGCAGCGTTTATTGGGCCAAACGCTGCGTATCTTCGCGAATCTCCGTGCCTATAAAAGGCAACAGTTGGAGAGATGTATCTTCTTCTCCGAACGAACGCATTCTCTGAGAAAAAGAACTTCCTTCTCTGTTCAACTATTCATCTCCTCGCTCGGATTTTCTTGATCTTCAATGGCTCCCAAGACAAAACCGACTGCATCGACCTCAAGGGCGACCGTCGCCGAGGCTGAGAGAGATGCTTCCTCTGCGCAGGAGGGTGTTTTCCGAGGTAAAAATGCACCTTTGGTGTGGGTTCCGCCATTAAAACATGTTCATAGAACCCTAAGAACCTTTAACACAAGATCGTGTTTGATTCTCGGACGCTGTCCTTGAGATGATAACCGGGGCGCGGGCCTGATGATCCGACGCTGGTGAACTCTGCACTCTGGGTCCTTCACTTAGAATATTTCTAATTGTGAAGGTCTCTGGACGCGATTTGTAGAACGCGGATTTGATCCATGCGTTCTGTGCCGCGTTTTGTGCCATCAGGCGCTGGCGTCCGAGTCCAAGCACTTTGAAATTTCACAAGTCTTGGTTTGCAGAACGCGGATTTGATCCTTGTGTTCTGTGTCTTCAACCGCCGATTTTGTAGAATCTGGCGTTTGAGTCCAAGTACTTCGAATTTTCATAAGCAGCTTTGCAGGTCTGGACGCGGATTCGAAAAATTCCTGCGTCCAGTATCTCTTCTGCGTTTTGGTGCAAGTTCGCAGGTCTGGACGCGGGATGATAACTCCTGCGTCCAATGTCTCGGCTGCGTTTTGAATTATGAACACTTAGCGTCTTCCTTATTTTTGGCAAGGTATCTGACCAAGTGTCTTTTTCTTTTGCAGTGCCGCATGTTTCAGGTTCACTTGCCAAGATGCACCATTTCGGCCGCGTGGGTGGTGCCGACGGGGCTTGACCTTTGTGCAAAGAATGAGTGTCCCCGTGACTGCTGACCAGTTGCTGGATCGCAGGCTCTCTAATGTTAACAGGAGAACCTTCCGGGCACTTATGACCGATGCCGCGCTCAAAACGGATGACAGTGTCAGGTTGGAGAAGCCTGCCTTCTTCTTTGGGGATCATATTTATGATGATGGCCGTCGTGTGTCTGAGGGGACCTATAAATGGCTCCGTGAGATAAAGGGCGGGAGATTCTTTCTTCCAGACATGGAGAGGATGTTCCCGATGTCCTACTTTCAACACATGTCTGTTCCCCGAAAGATGGAATGGGACATTTCCCAGTATATCCCTGAGATCGCCCTTGGTGACTTTGGCCTCCAAAAGGTAGACCGTCATGATAGTCATGACGGGTCAGTTGTCGGACTGTTCCCTGCATCGTCCAAGCCTGAAATCCCAATTGGAGAGATCCCGGAGCTTGCTACCACCTTCCTCAATTCCTTCATAGAAGCAGGGGGTGACTATCCTGTCGACTTCCGTGCGTATGGATGGGTCCATTCTCCAGAGAATTATTGGTGGGGTAGGATGGTGGGTTTTGTCCTTACCAATCTTGAGGGGCCGCTGAAGCGTGTGGGGCTGTACCCAGCAGTCAGGGCCGTGCAGTGGGGCGTCCCGATGAGTTCCCATAACTTCTTTGGGATTCTGGAGCGCTACAATCCTCGGACGGGGACATTCTTTACTCCGGTTGGAGAGATGGGCCTTGCTCTACACGAATTGTATGAGGTCTCCGGGTTGTCATCAGGGGATATTCCTTACGAGGAATTTTCCCAACCACCAGGGAGCTGCGCCTTTTGGAAAAAGAATCTCCTCAAGTGTACGAGACCTACTGGGAGGTGATGTGCCATTTCTACATCTGCGGTCAGACAACTGCCTGGAGGTCAGGAGGCGTCAAGCAACTATCCTGGGCTGATTATTTGTTTAATAATGTCAGCAATAAAGATCTCCCAGTAATCCGACTAGCTCCTAGTTCTGGTGGGGAAGTTGAAGACAGGATCGACGCAGCTTCTGACAAGTTCTACACCACGGAGTCGAACGAGGACGGCTTCGACCCTGACTTGGTCTTTGAGAGCTTTCACCATCAAGCCCGGACCCCTATTTCTGATCAGGCGCTGTTGGCGGGCTTCCTGATGTTGTGGCTGAAGAGGGTGTGGTGCCCACGCTACCACATGAAGTTATTGTGGCAGATGTGGTGTACCCGGCGGTACTCTTGGCTCATGGCCACCCCATAGCCCTTCTTCCCGCCGTGGTGGCTGGTATTCAAAGCGGGCTGCGGGTGTGACCAAGAGCTTCTGCGGACCCCCAAAGACTGCTAATTCTCGTGGGGAGCCGTATACCGACTCAGAGGGAACCCGACAGTGAAGCACCCAACCCGCGAATTGAGCTGCCTTACACGTACCTCATGGCTTGGTACGTGATGCATTGCCCGTCTCTAATGACGGCAGCGCGTGGGAGCGTGGATCATATCCCATTTGTGCAGCGGCTGGAACGTTCAGAGTGGCATGACACCTACCTGTATTACATTAGGAAGCGTCTTTCCTGTGCCGCCAACTACCAGCTCAACCGCTGCTTTCCAGAGGTTCAAGATGCAGCCCCCGGGAGCTGTTCACGGATGTCGCTGGGCGGGATGACTTCTCGCAATTGCCTGCTGGAGCCTTCTGGTGGTTGATCAATATACGACCAGGATATGTGCTGTTTCGCCAAGGAACTTCCTGCACTATCGAACCGTATATGCCAAGTCGTTTTGCCCGACAATTTGGCTATGATCAGCTTTACGTCGGAATCCCAATGCTCAACTTGCCTTTGACGGGAACCTGTTCGAAGGCGCTCGGGCTTGGTATTACAGTGTGGCTGGAGGACGGGAGCAACGTTCCATCTACCCGACGAGGCGCCTAAGTGCCGTATGAGCTTCAGCTTCTGTACTTGGTACTCCCAAGCCGGCCAGACGCCAGATCTTATTTCGGAGTCTTCATGTCTTGAGAGTATCAATGCCAGTCTCGAGGAGAGGTCTGAATCCAGTAAACGTACTAAACTTCTCGACCAGTACCTGAAAGCTCAGAGGGAGGTCGAGAAACGATCGAGGAGGGAGCCCCCAGTAGTGAGGGCGGCACCGCGACCGGCAAGGGCAAAGCCGCAAGCGACGAGGGCGGAGCCACCAGCAATGAGAGTGGGAGCCGCGACCGGCAAGGAGGTCGAAGCAATTAGCGAGGATGCGTCGTCGACGCTCTGCTTCTGTAGTTGAGCCTGCCCCAAAGAAGGCTCGGAGGGACTTAACGGCTGAAGTCTCTCAATCCAGAGCTATCTCTGCTGGAGTTGAGGCTCCTCCTGAAGGTGTCCCTGTTAGGGTTGAGGAAACCGCTGGAAGATGAAGATTTTCCAAGCTCGGTCCGTGCTCCTAGGTCGCGCAGCGAGAACGTGGAAGAAGGGGAGCTCGTTGAGCGACCCCTTGTTGCTGGTGATACCGAGTCACCGGAGGTTGACATCATGGGCGAGTCTCCTTCTGCTCATGAAGGGAGAGACGAGGTACAGCAGCCGGGGTCTCCTAGTGTCTTTATTTCCAATCCTCGGGCAGTCGACCCTAGTCCTACCACTGGAGTGATTGGGGGTAAGGCTCCTGTTGCGGAGCTTCCTCGCGTGGCGCTATCGTCTTCTTCGTCATCGGGAGAAAGTGACTTTGAAGATAAAGTCGACTATGGCGATGAACCCGCTCTTCCTGATCAGGGCGGATTCTTTGACGTCTCGGAGGAGGAACAACATGAGGGTGAATCATCGACTGCGTTACCGCTGGCGATAATCCCTGCTGAAGGTACAACTTCGCATGTCGAGGCGATGGAAACAGAGTTGACCCAGCCCAAGGGGATTGAGGCTTCGGCCGCTGAGATAACCTTGGAGGGGCAGCTGTTGAAGTTGGGGAGCCTTCCCCTTTGCCAGGAGGGGAAACAACCATTGAGGCTGAGGAGGCTCTCACTCCGCCGGTGGAGAAGGCTACTGCTGAAGCTGGGGAGACCCCCATTCTACAGGACTCGACGCCTCTGGACCTCGAACCTAGTAAGGCAGCTCTGACTGAGGGGGCTCAGGTGGGGAGTCTGACGATCAGCACCCTTCCAGAAGGCCACACAGCTCAATCCTCGGTGGAAGTTTCTGAAGAGGTTGTGCTTACAGCTCCTTCCTTGGTCGTGGAAGCCTGCAGAGGCAGCGCTCCAGGAAGCGCCAGTGGGTAGCCTTGCTCTTGCCACATCGATGGTCGGCACGGCTCTTGTGCGAGAAGACCCGCCCTATATCCCTTATCCCGTGACAGAAAAAGGGTCGGGAAGCTTCTTAGGCGGTGAAGACATGGGGGAGCTGGCACGTCAGATGGTGCAACAATTCTTCACCTCGATGGGATCATGTATTGATCTCATCTTCCGTGGACACAGCACCATCCAGTTCGCCCAGAGGCTTCTTGAAAATATGGCCGTGAGCGTCGAATTGGCGGGAGGCCCTTCACTTGCCAGGGCATGCCTGCGGGTGGTAGAGCAACTTGGAGATAACCCTGGCGGAGCTGGAATTTTTGGAAGATGCTGGCTCTTCCGGTGAGGCCCAGGCCATCCTGACTAGACTCCTAGCTGCTCAGGAACGGGAGCGACAAGAGGTGGAGGCACAAATCGCTGCCGAGATCCGCGACCTTGAATATTCCAAGGCTAAATTTCAGAAATTAGCCGGAGATTCGAGGGAATCTGAGCTTAGTGTGCAGAGCACGGAGCAAGTCACCCTCAGAACTCGGGACATTATCGCCAAGGCGGAAGCTGTTCTTGCGCTAAATGAGGAGAGAAACTTGTCTCCCTCAAAAAGGAGCTTGAGGAGCAACGGGCTGCTACGGTGCGTGCTGAAGAGAGTCTATCCCTGCAATCTTCTAGGGTGGAATCTCTGCGGATGCAGCTGGCTGCCAGAAGTTTCTTATCTGAGGCGGAGCTGCGGGACCGGGCTATCATGGAGGCTGAGAGGACGCGCCAGCATGAGATTCACCGCCTTAGGGAACAAATCCGTTCCTTGGTGAACCAGGACATTTAGCCTTCTCTTTTTTTTTTGTAAAAAAAAGGGACACTCTATTCATTAAGAGTGTTTGTATCCACTTCTATCATTTTTTGATATAATAGAAGTTTTCTTTAAAGCTTTTGTCCCAATTTCTTTGTCCTGTTGTGGATGAGTCCAACTCTTGATCACTAGTCGTGATTACTGAACTTAGGTAGGACTAAGTTCTTTTAATGGGACGCGGTCTAGGCGAGACGCGGCATTAATCCCGTAGAATGAGACGTGGCATCAATCTATGGGGACTTTAGATTTCACCAAGTCTTCTTGACGAGACGCAGCGGCGATCACAGAGTGAGACGCGGTCGTCAGTCTACCGGAACTTAGATTTTGCTAAGTCCTTTTACTGAGACGCAGCGTCAAATCATAAAGTGAGACGCGGTCATCATTTCATAAGAACTTAGATTCTACTAAGTCCTTTTGATGAGACGCGGCGTCAATCACAAATCGGAACGCGGTCTTCTTGATGAGATGCGGCGTCAATCAAAAGATGAGACGCGGCATTGATCCGTAAAGTAAGACGCGGCTGTCAGTCCCTGGGGTGAGACGCAGCGTCAATCACAAGGTGAGACGCGGTTCTTAGTTCATGAGAACTTAGGCAGGACCAAGTCCTTTTGACAAGACGCAGCATCAATCCATAGGGAGACGCGGCCATCATTGTTTCATGAGACGCGGCATTCATTCAGGGAGACGCGGCTCTGAATAACGCGGATCTGCTTCTGCAAAGAAGGAAGCGGATCAGGCAGACGCGGGAGACGCAGCCTTGTGCCTTTCCCTTAATTCAAAAATGGATCAAGTGCTCTCTGAGGGGACGCGACTTTGACTCGCGCAGGCATCTTTCTGGGACGCGGATGGGCGGATAGTTCTTCAATCCGCGTCTGGGTGTAAACTCCCAGGCGTTACATACAGCCTGTCATAGGGATTTGGTGTGATCTTTAAATATCAGATGCGGATTTTCCGCTTTGTTTCCCGAAGCAGTTGTCCACGCGTCGGCTGCTGATTGGGCTTGAGTATTGATTCTCTTAAACAAGAAACCAGTGCGGGCGGTTGGAGATCAGCGCCAGCGGCGGTTCTCGAAGCAGCGTTACACGCGTCCGGCCCTTATTGGATCTTGGCAGTTGTGCAGTTATTAATGCCGGCGGTTCAGATTACGGGGCCATTAATCGCTATTATCAGGAGTTGCCTATAAATAGGGCACCCTTTCTCCCTTCAATCCTGCCTTTGGACTATTTTGTTTTTTGAGAGAGCGCTTTGAGAACTTTCATCTTCCTCAGACAATTGTCTCCATGGATGAGGATGGTTCTGAAGATGACCCAGGGCTTTTAAGCCCCTGTTTGGTCTCTTTAGGAGAAAACACCTCTTTGCCCTGTGACCGCGTTTGCGTCCTGGTGCAGAGAGTACAACTCTTGACGGAGGTCTCCACGGGTATGCCGTTCGTTTCACCATGACATTTTAGATTCACCATGGCCTGTACCTTGGCTTCATGTCATCTGGACCCCCTCATGAAGTCTGCATTGGTGCACTCCTTCTGGAATTTGTACCATGGACCTGAACTTCTCCGGACGCGCGTGCAGGAATCTTTGGCCCTTGGTGTTGGCGCGTTTTATGGCTTGTGCCTTAGCGCGTTTCATGGCCAATGCCTTGGACGAATTCCAAAAAAGGTTTCAGACCCGCACCTTGCAACTCCTGTTCATGGAGATGGCAATTTTCGGCGTCTGTGCCTTTTCGGCGTTTGTGCTCTTTGACCTAGGCACAGAATGGGACCGCGTTTTGATTCGCGTTTGTCTCTGCTGACGCAACAGTTTGGCTTGCTGCACGTGTCATTCCTGCGTCTTGGTAGACTGCATGGATCATTCCCGCATTTGGCTGACTGCGTGGATCATTCCCGCGTTTGCCTCTGCTGACTTAGTTTTTCTCTGTTTACACTAAGCTGCAGATTGTTCTAATTCTCTCTTTTTGTTCCTTGCAGGCTTGCTGGGCCCTTGGAAGAATACTTCGGTCGGCGAACTCGTTCAACCTTCACCTATGAGAGAATATATTATGGTCCTCGTCACCTATAAGAGAGTATATTACATCTCTGACGAGGACCCAACCCTCGCCAAGGTCTCTTCAGATCTGGTGCAAGAGACGGATAGGCTGAGTACCGGCGAGGGTGGTCCGGCGGTTGCGGCGGCGGATGAGATCCTCTTCCTCTCCCACTCCGGAAGTCACATCAAGGACACTCCGTTGGATGGCCTGCTGGGGAAAGGGATGGTGATGAATGCAGGACTCTCTGCTGCCGCTGGACCGAGTGGAGGGTGGCATCCTTTGTGATGACTCCGAAACTTCTGCTCTCACCCCAAGAGTGACTCCATGTTTGTTGGATAGTCTACTAGGGAAAGAGACGCGCCTGAACGAAGGGTTGCAGGACCTTCTATTGCCACTGGACCTCAAGAACACCATTGCTCTTGGCTTGGTCAGCTAGGGCGCTTTCGAAGTTGGCGTCACGCATCAAAGTGCAACCGGCTCCAATTGTGCACCTGGGATCAGATGCAGTTTCAAGGAGTGAGTACGGCCTCAGAGAGAGAGAGGGACTTCTTTGTACTCCTTAATTGTAACACTCAATCTTATTGTATAAGAGAGCGTTTTGTATCACTTTCATGTGTTTGGATATGAATAAAAGTGACACTTTTCTTTTTGCCTCTTTCTGTTGTCTTGAACGTTTTGTTTTAGAAGCAAAAGAATAATTTTGGTGGACCCGCCACTTTATAAAAGAAAGTGACGAGTGGAGCGCGTACCCCCAGAGAAGGTGAACTTTTATCAAGGATTTGGGATTAACTTGATTTAAGATCAGCTGGGGATTTTGATGGAAGCATTGTTTATCGGTGTAATGTTAACCAACAATGCCTCCAAAATGAATTTGATACTCGGTTGGGGAGAATATCAAATGAAACTAGACTCGTGGGGAATCTAGTAGGATTTTTACCGTTAGAGGTGTGATATTAACTTAACGGTTTAGAAGTAGTCTTGTCAGAAGTGTAATATTAACTTGACAAGGACGTGAGTTAGAGGTGTGATATTAACCTAACTCATCAGCATCTCAGTTTTATTTGGGAAAACTGAGGGTGTCACTGTCATAGGTGTGATGTTTAACTTAACAGTGATAGAAATGCTAGAGGTGTAATGTTGAACTTGGCATTAGTCGTCTCGGCTTAAAGAAGTCAAGGAAAGGTCATAGCCATAGGTGTATTGTTGAACTTAGCAATGACTCGGATGCTAGAAGTGTAGTGTTAACTTGGCATCGTTCATCTCGGCTTGGACAAGGAAGTCGAGGAAAGGTCATAGCCATAGGTGTATTGTTGAACTTAGCAATGACTCGGATGCTGGAAGTGTAGTGTTAACTTGGCATCGTCCATTTCAGCTTCGATATGGAAGTCTGAAGAAAGGTGACTATCAGAGGTGTGATATTAACTTGACAGGCACTCGATGTACTGCTTAGAGGTGTAATGTTAACTTAAACAGTAGTTTTGTCAGAGGTGTGATATTAACTTGACAAGAATTTGCTTGCGATAGGAGCAATTTGAGGACCTGTCATTCTATTGATGAGAATTGACAAGTGGAATTTGAGGTGCCAGAGGTATAGTGTTAACTTGGCAAATTTGAGAGTTTGTTACTCTATGCAGAGTTAACAAGCCAGGTTTGTACTCGACAAAGAGTATTCATTACCAGAGGTATAGTGTTAACATGGTAATGATTGCATTTTGTGGTCCTACCATTCTATGGATGAGAATTGGTAAGGGATTTTTGGAGGGAAGAGTGGAATCAAATCCACTTAGGATTTTTAGCAAACCCTCAGCTGTCAACGGATTTGAGGTGCCTTTACCAACTACCGTTTGAGTTGGGCTAGCCATGCTATTCCCCTCAGCATGATGAGTTGTCGAAGACTTATGTTGGACTTAAAAGCCAACATTTTCTTCTATCCTTAGCCGTCGGAGGCGTCGGATCAAATGGGACGTGTCCCTTAGGATTTTTAGCAAATCCTCAGCTGTCAACGGGTTTGTCATGCCTTTACCAACTACCGTTTGAGTTGGGCTAGCCATGCTATTCCCCTCAGCATGATGAGTTGTCGAAGACTTATGTTGGACTTAAAAGCCAACATTTTCTTCTATCCTTAGCCGTCAAGGGCGTCGGATGTTTGATCAGAGGTGTATTTTTAACTTGATCGGTGGAAGAATGCCATCTAGGGATAGTATTTCTTCAGGAATTTGCCATTGATTGGCATCATGAGTGTATCGCCATTTGAGGTTATGAGGCGATACGATCCATTTGAGTAGACTGACTCTACCACAAATGGTCCTTCCCATTTGGGTTGGAATTTTCCTTTCGTCTTGTGTGTCATGACCATGGGTCTTCGGACGGCTAAGACGAGGTCGCCTTTCCTGAAAGTTCGCGATTTGACTTTCTTGTTGAAGGCTCTGGTGATACGAGCTTGGTAAAGCTCGATTTGTTGTTGGGCCTGAAGACGCTTGTCGTCCAAGGCTTCCAATTCTTGGAGTCGCTGTCGATGCTTCTCCTCTGTTGTCATTTCCGCTGTCAAGGCGACGCGAAGAGATGGAATTTGGATTTCCAGTGGAAGGACGGCTTCGCATCCGTACACCAAGGAAAATGGCGTGGCTTTAGTTGGGGTTCGCACAGTCGTGCGATAGGCCCATAAGCATTCGCCCAACTTATCGTCCCAGTCTCGTTGACTTTTCGAGACGAATTTCTTGAGAAGCTTGCCAATAGTCTTATTGAAAGCTTCTGCGAGGCCGTTAGCGGGCGGATAGTATGCCGTTGATGACACACTCTGGATTCTGAACTTGGCGCAGAATCTCTGAAAAGCCTGGCTGATGAACTGGGGTCCATTGTCATGGACAATCCGCCGAGGCACACCGAAGCGGTAAATAACGTGATGTTTCACGAACTTGATCACGTTAGAAGATTTCACCTCTTTCAAAGGGATAGCTTCGGCCCACTTTGAGAAGTAATCGGTTATCGCTAGGATGAACCGATGTCCCTTTGATGATGGTGGGCTGATAGGACCAACCACGTCCATCCCCCACATTTCGAACGGCCAGGTAGAGGTCGTAGAGTGGAGGTATCCTGGTGCTTGATGGATGAAATCGCCATGTATTTGACAGGCGTGACATCTTTTGGCATAGGCAACAGCATCGGCAACCATCTTGGGCCAGTAGTAACCCAATCTTTGGAGTCGGTTTGCCAGCTTCGGGCCAGGTTGATGAGCTCCACACGTACCATCGTGGGCTTCTTTCAACACTTCGTGGGCTTCTTTTAATGAGAGGCACCGGAGCAGGATCCCATCATGCGATCTACGATACAATGTTCGCGAAATCGCATTGTAGTAGAATTTGGAGGCTTTCCTTCGGATGGCAGCCGCCTCCCTGGTGTCTTCGGGCAAGATGCCGTACAAGACAAAATCAATGTAGGGGAATCGCCAGTCTTTAAGTTCTGGATCGGTCGACACTTCAAGTGTTTCCTTACCGCGACGATCTCCCGTTGACCTCTGGTAGTCTCCGAGGGGACTTTTTGGGCAGTATAGGTCGTGGCTATAGACGAATACCTTCTCCATTGCTCCAGCTGGAAGAGCTAAGGAGGCAGCAAGGGATGCAAGTGCATCTGCATGCGCATTTTGCTTGCGCGGTACATGGTCGATGTAGAAGTTTGAAAACCTCTCGGCCATGTGGATTGTCGCGTTGTAGTAGGGTACTAGATCTTCATGCCTGACCTCATACTCTCCGCGAACTTGGCTGACGATGAGTTTAGAATCACCGTACGCCTCGAGATTTTTAACGCCAATCTCATCGGCGAATTGCATCCCAATCAAAAGAGCGTTGTATTCCGCCACATTGTTGGAACAGGGCTCGGTTAACGAGATAGCTCGGGGAATCACGTAATTTTGTGGGGAGACGAGTACCACTCCTACCCCCGCTACTGTGTGTCCCTCCGAGCTTGCCCTTGATGCACCGTCGAAGAAAAGTTGCCATACTTGACTTTCGAACGACGTCTGAGCTAGGCAGACTTCGGCGACCTCATCTGGGAGATCCTCGTAGAGTTTGGCTGCCCTGGGATCTGGGTGTTCAGCTAGGAAGTCCGCCACCGCTTGTCCTTTAATGGCTTTTTGTGGCAGAAAATGCATCTCATATTGTGATAGCAATATGGCCCATTTTGCCAGCCGGCCATTTAGTGAAGAAGGCTTTGTCATGAGTAACCTCAGGGGGTTGACTTTGGATATGACATTTATGGTTTGGCCCACCAGATAGTGTCGCATTTTCTGAATGGCGAACACCAGTGCCAAACATTCCTTCTCGATCGGGTTGTACCGATGTTCGGCTCCGATCATCGTTCTACTTAGGTAGTAGATTGCTTGTTCTCGCCCCTGGTCATCATTCTGAGCTAGTAGAGCTCCCAAAGAATGATCCATTGATCGGACGTACACCAGGAAAGGCTTTCCGGATACCGGAGCTGCCAGGACTGGTGGTTGGGTGAGGTAGTGCTTGATCTCCTCAAATGCTTGCTGGCAAGCGTCGTCCCAAATGAACGAAACGCCCTTCTTCATCAGCTTAGCGAAGGGTTGGCATCTCCCGGAGAGATTTGAAATGAATCTGCGGATGTATGCCAATCGTCCTTGTAATCCTCTGAGCTCCTTGAGGCTTCTGGGGGGTTGCATCTCTTGGATAGCACGGACTTTCTCCGGATCCAAATGGATTCCTGTGGAAGTCACGACAAACCCTAGGAATTTGCCACTGGCTACCCCCAGGAAGGACTTGGTGGGGTTCATCTTCAATTGATGAGCCCGCATGATGTCGAAGACCACCCTCAGGTCTGCTATGTGATCACCTTTAGTGCGGCTTTTCACCGCAATGTCGTCGACATAACATTCCACCGTTTTGCGTATCTGCCGATGGAAAATGGCATTCATGGCCCTTTGGTAGGTTGCCCCCGCATTTTTCAGACCGAAGGGCATGACGGTGTAGCAATATACCCCTAGAGGTGTCCTGAAGGAGGTGTGCTTTTCGTCATCGGGATACATCTTGATTTGATTATATCCTGAGAACCCGTCCATAAAGGACATTCGCTCGAATCCACAAGTATTGTCAATCATGACATCTGTGATTGGCAATGGGAATTCGTCTTTGGGGCAGGCCTCGTTTAGATCACGGAAGTCGATGCAGATCCGGATCTTCCCGTTCTTCTTGGCGACGGGGACGATGTTGGCTACCCAGTCGGGATGCTGTTCCTCCCTGATAAAGCCGGAGTCAATAAGCTTCCTGACTTCTGATTGGATTGCCTCCATTATCTCTGGACGGAACCGTCGCTGCTGTTGTTTAACGGGCTTCATGTCCGGATTGATGTTGAGGCGATGCATAGCCACTTGAGGATCAAGTCCAGGCATGTCCTCATAATTCCAGGCGAAGACATCTATATACTCTTGTACAAGAGATATTAAATCCTTCTTCTCTGGAGGCGACAGGCCGTCACTTATGAAGATGGGTTTAGGATTGTCTTCATCTCCTAGGTTGACTTGAACAACCTTGTCTTCTGTGGGTGGCTCACGCTGTTCAAAGCGGGTGTCCCAAAGAGCATTCAAATGTTTGATCCAAGGATCTGTATCGGATTGGATCATTTCTTCATCTTCATCCTCCAGATGGCTTGTCGAAACCATGTTTACTGAAAGCCCTTTGAAGATGTTGCCGACACTGACATCTGATTCCCATGACGACGTGTCTGATGAGCAGTCATGACTTGACAGTCTCTCCGAATCAGAGGCTGATGGCACTGGAGTTGATATATAGCCCAACCCCCGGCGCGTCCGATGATAGTAATCAGGGGTTTTCCCTTTCGGTACAAAGGATCGAAGCAGTGTTCTTCTTCCTTTTCCGAAGTTCAACCCAGGCCTGTTGGTTAGATCATACCCCATGCGCTTCATCATCTTGAGCGTTCTTGGTTCATAATGATCGAACTGAGGGGATTCATCCTCACCTTCCGATTCTTCGTGGGGCATTGGTTCAGATGCGATTCGCCCAAAAAGTATTGGTCTTTGGCCTTTTCGTCCGCTGGAACCATGAATACAGACTCTTGCGCGTCACCATTATCTTGGTATGTCCCGAAGGATGATTTCACCGGTACATGCAAAGATGTCAAGGCATCTATTGCCGACCAGAGGTCATCGTCCACGTCGGTAGTGGTATCCGACGGTATTGAATCGGAAACATACACAGGGAAATACGCAAAGTCTAAATCTTCATTAATGTACCAACCACCCGCATCGTCGGTGGTATCAACATCGAGCTTATTAGTGCTCTTTACAATGGGCTCCAACTCCCACAGGCACTCTTCTTTCTCAGGCTCAACGTCAGCTTCATTACCAGAGTCTGGCTCCTCTGGTTGTGGGGTTTCATTAGTCTCCTCCGGATCCTGATATAAGAGGGAGTCCGTGAAATAATTTTCAACCCCTTTAAACGGATGCCTTTCGGCAATCAACGTTCGGACCTGTCCACTCTCGTCAATGTATTTCATGACTTGGTGGAGAGTAGAGGGAACGATGGAATTGCGGTGAATCCATGGTCGTCCCAGCAACAGGTTGTAGGAAGTGTCCGCGTCAATGACGTAACACGTCACTTCTGACTTGAGGCTCCCGATCTGGCATTTGAGCTTGATCTTCCCCATTGGGCGGGAGCTGTTGGCATTGAACCCGTAAATAGTCGTCTGGGTAGGGCTCAGACGATGGGTAGGAATGCCTAGAAACTGCATAACCCGGCGAGGTATGATGCTCAGCGCGGACCCTGGGTCTACCTGGATGCGGTTCACCTCGGATGACCCAATATACCCTGTGAAGTATAGGGGTCGGTCATGCTTCCCTTTAACCTGCATGTCATCTGTTGTGAAGGTGATGCAGGGAGCATTTGGGGAGGTGTGGAGGCAATCCTCTTCATCTTCCTCCCTTGGCACGCGGGTCATAAAGACCTCAGCATTTGCCAGAGCTTCTTGTAGAGCCTCTCTGGTTGACTTTGATAGCCTCAGGAGCTCATACAAGGTAATGCGTGCCGGGATGTTGGCTAGTTGAGCCAAGACGTCGAAGCGGTAAGGTGTCGAGGATCCTTCCGTTACACCTTTCGCAAGAACTCGAGAAAACCGAGTTTCTTTCTGCTTCTCCCCAGGCTGTTTAGAGGAGGGCTTGGCTGGTTCCACGGCTGGTTGCGGAGAAGCCGCTGATGTCTCGCCGTACTGCTTCAAGTATGCCTGTCCTGAACGGGTCCCCGCCGTAGGTTGGCTGGGCTCTGCGGCCAGGACTATTGTTTCCTCTTCTGAGTCAGTCAGCGAGGGAACATCAGTGTCCGCTTCTCGAGAAGAGGCGCATATCACATGGCAAGATGAAGCCTTCCCTTTGCCTTTGGACTTCCTGTTGGTCACAGTCGTCCATTGTTGCTCGTCGACGAGGTCAGGGTGGACCCACATGATTTCCCCTCGAGGTGTAGGGACGGGTACCAAGCCTTTCTCCTGCTGCTGATGAGGGTCTGTGTTGACCACCCTCAGTTCTCCTTTCGGGACAGAGATCACCCCCACGGGTGTCGGGGGTCGTGTCCCAAACTGGAGAATCGACGTCATGTTGGCCGTCATCTTCTTCTGCTCCGGTCGGAGTTTTAATACCTCCGCGTCAATCAGAGCTTGAAGGATGTCCTTAAAGACATAGCAGCTTTTGGTAGGATGTCCGAGCATCCTGTGGTATAAGCAGTAGGTGGGATTGTCGGTCTTGCCGACCTCCTCCGGGCGTCTAATTTCAGGGAGCTTCAGTCGATTGCTCTTGTTGAGTAGCTTGAAGAGCGAATCGACGTGTTCCTCCTTGAAGGAATACTGCTTGTTGGGGCGTGGCTGGCTTGAAGAGCCACTTGCCCTGCCTGTTTGAGGTTTGGTGGGAGATTTGGTCTCCGTCGCCAAATTATCCTTCCGCTTGGTTTGGAGGGATGTGTCTGGTGCACGCCTTGTCGACCTCTCTGGCCTGGGCTTGCCTTCTTCCGCTCTGACGCGGGCGACAATCTCCTCAGCCTGTTCACCTTGCTGGACTAATTGTTTCCAGGTGCGGCTTTCAGCAACTCCTATTTGAGCAAGGAGTGAGGTTTGGAGATTATGGCGACATGTTTCCACCAGGGTGGCCTGGGTCATGCCGCTTGGACATCGGAGTGCCATGTTCCGAAATCTTTCTACGAAAGACTTGACGGACTCTCCCTTTCGCTGTTTTGTAGCTAAAAGGGTAGGCATTGTGACCTCCGAATCATCTTCGAAGAAGCGTGTTAGAAACAGCTTCTCCAAGTCGCCCCAGTTCTTGATGGAACCTTCGGGGAGCTTCATGAACCATTCAAAGGCCAACCCTTTCAGGGTGCCGATGAACAGTCGCGCCAGGATGGCATCGTTATCTACCACATTCCCGGTCTGGGATTTGAAGTAGTAGATGTGCTGGTTGGGTGACCCCTTCCCGTCGAATGCTTGGAGAGTTGGAGCCTTGAACTTAGGAGGGTACGGGACTAAGTCCCACTCGGCCGGATAGGGCCGGACTACCCCAGCTTCTTGGAGGCCTTTACGGTTGGTAAGGGCCTCGAGGCGCTGCTCCAGTTGACTCATTCTTTTAGCATGAGCCTTTCCCGGGGTCTGGTCGCTTCTTGCCTGCGACGAGGGCTTGGACACATCCGAGGTAGATCGTCGTGTCTCGTCAGAAGATTCGGAGGGTGGGCTTCCTCCCTTTCTCCCTTTCCCCTTCGGTCGTCTAGGAGGAGATCTCGCTCTTTCTTCAAGCAATTTCTCAAGCATATGCTTGAGGGAGTCAATGGATCTCTGTTGAGAGGCGATTATATCCATCTGGTGCTTCTGCGTCTGTTCTAAACGCCTGGTCGTCTCCTCAGGAGTGTCGGCCATGTAGGCGGAAGCCTCCTTCTCGACGGAAGAGTTTGAAGCCTGCGACTCCACTATAGCGGAGTGAGAACCACCCATTCTAATGCCGCGGGCTAAGGCATTATAGTCAATTGGGGGAATGGCCCCTGTCCGGGTGCGAGTGTGTTGATACACCCCCTCCGGTTCAGAGTCAGATTCCTCTGAGTTGACCATTAGTTGTTTTCCCTTGCTTCTGCTAGTCATGTTTGCAGTAAGCTCCGGGTATTCAACATCTGAGAAGGTTCTCCTCCTGTGGGAGCGTCTTCTCTTGGCTGATGGGGGAATCAGGGTCAGCTGTCTAATTAAAGACGGCTGGTGCACGCCTGACTCGCAATGGCATCCAGAGAGCATCTGGATGAGCTGTTGACAGCAGCATGGAGAAGTGGTCTGATTGGCACTCCTCTTCCTTGTCAAATAATCCCTCAAATCTGTGGGAGGGGGATTAAAGAGACTGGTCTCGCAACGTCGACGACGGGAGACAGTCATGTGCTGTTCAGCCTGGACACAGGTTTCAGAAACGCGGCTGTTGCGTCGCGGCTGCGTCACGCGCGTCTGGCGTCTCTGTTGATATGAGACGCGACTTTCGCGTTGCTGTCTGCTGCGTTGGAGCAGAGAGACTTGGGAGAGAGTGGGCTGCTGGGCCCCACGCCTATGGGCGCGTGCTTCCTGCGTTTGACAAGACGCAGAAGCTTCGCTTCGGCGTTTGGCAAGTTGGTCTTCAGAGGGCTCAACTTGGGGAGTCTCGCGTTTGGGTCGCCAAACACGGACCTCTCGCACTGGACGAGGTGCGGGCAAGGCATCGGATCGTACGCTGCGTTCAACCCCAGTCAGAAAACCAACGGTTCCGACCGAGTGTTGACGCGCGCGTCTTCTCTGTCGACGCTCGGCATTCCGATTGCGCCGTGGAGGAAGAGAGAAGCCAACAACTTCCTGGTTTGTAGAACCAGGGGTGTTTGCCACGCGGGTCTCCTGAGAGACGCTGACGCGGGCGTTCTGTGCGACACGGTCGATCGCACCAGTAGATGTGCCGGGGACCACGCGGGCCTTCAGAGAGGCGTTGGCGCGTGTGTTCTGCGCGACGCGGTTGATCGCAGCAGAGGAGTCTGAGGTTACGCGGGCCTTCTGGGAGGCGTCGGCGCGTGAACCAAACTTGGCACAGTGGGCAGCAGGAGCACCCGACAGAGCCTCAGATTGGGCTTCAGGGGGCTGTCCACTTGAGACCCTGCGGCAGACGCGGGTCTTTGGGCTCTTGGAGCCAGAAGAGAGGAACTCTTCATACTTCGCCTGGTCGAACTCGACGACGAGGGATTCGACCATTTTCCCCTTACGGAGAACGTCATCTTGCACCACGGTGCGCTCGTCAGTAACGAAGGTAGTCCCCAGCGGAGTCGCCATCTCTTGTAGGGGGCCGGAAAGTTTGGTGGTCGGAGAAAGTGGTTTTAGCTGTAAAAGATTTCCTTGATTCAAGCGAAACGATTACAACCAAAAGAACTACTCTTCCCTCTTTTCCAGTTACAAGGGAGGGAGGATGTCTGAATCTTCCCTTTGTTTAAAGCTGGGTTCTTCGTGTGGCGATGGAGAGTGAATCTTGTTCTCCGTTGACCAGATGACCGTCCTAGACCGTCGGGGGTCTTCTCTTCGGTCGGTAGAAAGAGTAACTCAGCTCCGTCTACCAAAACTCTCAAAGAGGAGGTAGGCGAAGAGCGGCTAGTACTCAGTAAGCTCGCTGAAGAGTCGTGCTTCTCTCTTGATGATCCTCCTGCCTGGATTCGATCGATTTTGATGATGCCCTATCTCAAAGCTCTCTCTCTTCAAAACTCCGATCTTCTGCCAAGCTTCGATCCTCTCAAGCTTCTTCCCTCTCTCTCCCTCTTCATAGCAAACAAGGCTATTTATAGGGATCTCAGGGGGTGAAGGTGCCTCCTGAAAACGCTCCCGAATGAGGGGCCACTACCCGCTACATGCGCGGTGACTGGCCCCGCAATCAGGGCAGTTGCAACTGAGACGCGGGCGTTGGGCCAAACGCGCCTTGAAGTTTGAGACGCGGGCGTCGAGCCAAACGCGCCTTGAGACGCGGGTTTCGGGCCTTCACGTCTGGATGCTGAGGCGAGGGCGTCGGGCCGATGCGCCTGGATGCTGAGGCGCGGGCGTCGGGCCGATGCGCCTTGATGCTGAGACGCGGGCTTCGGGCCGACGCGTCTTGATGCTGAGACGCGGGCTTCGGGCCGACGCGTCTGAACGTTGTGACGCGGGTGTAGAGCCAACGCGTCTTAATGCTGAGACGCGAGCATCGATTTCTCGCGTCTAGAGCTTGAGACTCTGCTTCCTTAATGGCTGGTCTGTTAGTCATTTTTAGACAGCCTACAGA
>JAVJIF010033326.1:0-20194 GCA_038442645.1 Agave tequilana | reverse complement strand
CGGAGAAAGTGGTTTTAGTTATAAAAGATTTCCTTGATTCAAGCGAAACGATTACAACCAAAAGAACTACTCTTCCCTCTTTTCCAGTTACAAGGGAGGGAGGATGTCTGAATCTTCCCTTTGTTTAAAGCTGGGTTCTTTCGTGTGGCGATGGAGAGTGAATCTTGTTCTCCGTTGACCAGATGACCGTCCTAGACCCGTCGGGGGTCTTATCTTCGGTCGGTAGAAAGAGTAACTCAGCTCCGTCTACCAAAACTCTCAAGAGGAGGTAGGCGAAGAGCGGCTAGTACTCAGTAAGCTCGCTGAAGAGTCGTGCTTCTCTCTTGATGATCCTCCTGCCTGGATTCGATCGATTTTGATGATGCCCTATCTCAAAGCTCTCTCTCAAAAAAACTCCGATCTTCTGCCAAGCTTCGATCCTCTCAAGCTTCTATCTTTTCAAGCCTCTCTCCCTTCTCCCAAAAACTCCGATCCTCTCTTCATAGCAAAACAAGGCTATTTATAGGGATCTCAGGGGGTGAAGGTGCCTCCTGAAAACGCTCCCGAATGAGGGCCACTACCCGCTACATGCGCGGTGACTGGCCCCGCAATCAGGGCAGTTGCAACTGAGACGCGGGCGTTGGGCCGAACGCGCCTTGAAGTTTGAGACGCGGGCGTCGAGCCAAACGCGCCTTGAAGTTTGAGACGCGGGCTTCGGGCCGTCACGTCTGGATGCTGAGGCGCGGGTGTCGGGCCGACGCGCCTTGATGCTGAGACGCGGGCGTCGGGCCGATGCGCCTTGATGCTGAGACGGGGCTTCGGGCCGACGCGTCTTGATGCTGAGACGTGGGCTTCGGGCCGACGCGTCTGAACGTTGTGACGCGGGTGTAGAGCCAACGCGTCTTAATGCTGAGACGCGAGCATCGATTTCTCGCGTCCAGAGCTTGAGACTCTGCTTCCTTAATGGCTGGTCTGTTAGTCATTTTTAGACAGCCTACAGAACCCCCTCCAAAGTTTCTGATATTCCGCAGTTGAATGGGACGGATTTCGGAATACTTTGGATCTTTAGCCGTGTTCGCGTTTTTATGACTGGACTGTTGATGCTTCGGGTTTGATCTTATCTGGAATTGGTCTTCGTGTGTACTGTTGAACTCTTTGAAGCCGTCAGAGTTGATCATGTTGAGTGTCTAGATACACAGTCTAGACCTCCCCGATTGCTTTTAGTCTGTCACGGGTGCGCTTTTGGCCGGGAGTGGTTGGTTGTCTGTTTGCGTCAGTGTACTGTTGAACCGACTTTGCAGAAGCAGGAGACTGGACGCAGGTTCCTTTTTGAAAAGCAGAGACTGCTTTAAAGACGCGACTTCTTAGCGAGAACGCGATGTTTGGCCTGTTTGAGGGACGCGGGCTTTGGAGAGACGCATCTCTTGAAATGCAGACGCGATTTTCTGGGTGCATTTATGATGATGCTGACGGGGCATGTCCACCGAAGAGCCGCGTACTTTGGGACGCGCACCTGTGCCATGTCATGATTACGCCGCCAGCTGGCCTGGGGAAAGGCGAGATTTCGCCTTTTGGCGCGCGGATCTCCCGGTTCATTAAGTGAACTGCTCCACGTGTCAACTTCTGACTTGTGGCGGGGTCGCGACGCATGATCTTCCCTGTTCAAACAATGATTTGGCTCCACGCGTCAGGCAGCGATTCGCTGCAGCGTTTATTGGGCCAAACGCCGCGTATCTTCGCGAATCTCCGTGCCTATAAAAGGCAACAGTTGGAGAGATGTATCTTCTTCTCCGAACGAACGCATTCTCTGAGAAAAAGAACTTCCTTCTTGTTCAACTATTCATCTCCTCGCTCGGATTTCTTGATTTTCAATGGCTCCCAAGACGAAACCGACTGCATCGACCTCAAGGGCGACCGTCGCCGAGGCTGAGAGAGATGCTTCCTCTTCGCAGGAGGGTGTTTTCCCGAGGTAAAAATGTACCTTCGGTGTGGGTTCCGCCATTAAAACTGTTCATAGAACCCTAAGGACCTTTAACACAAGATCGTGTTTGATTCTCGGACGCTGTCCTTGAGATGATAACCGGGGCGCGGGCCTGATGATCCGACGCTGGTGAACTCTGCACTCTGGGTCCTTCACTTAGAATATTTCTAATTGTGAAGGTCTTTGGACGCGATTTGTAGACGCGGATTTGATCCATGCGTTCTGTGCCGCGTTTTTGCCATCAGGCGCTGGCGTCCGAGTCCAAGCACTTTGAAATTCACAAGTCTTGGTTTGCAGAACGCGGATTTGATCCTTGTGTTCTGTGTCTTCAACCGCCGATTTTGTAGAATCTGGCGTTTGAGTCCAAGTACTTCGAATTTTCATAAGCAGCTTTGCAGGTCTGGACGCGGATTCGAAAATTCCTGCGTCCGTATCTCTTCTGCGTTTTGGTGCAAGTTCGCAGGTCTGGACGCGGATGATAACTCCTGCGTCCAATATCTCGGCTGCGTTTTGAATTATGAACACTTAGCGTCTTCCCTTTTTTTTTGGCAAGGTATCTGACCAAGTGTCTTTTTCTTTTGCAGTGCCGCATGTTTTCAGGTTCACTCGCCAGATGCACCATTTCGGCCGCGTGGTGGTGCCGACCGGGGCTTGACCTTTGTGCAAAGAATGAGTGTCCCCGTGACTGCTGACCAGTTGCTGGATCGCAGGCTCTCTAATGTTAACAGGAGAACCTTCCGGGCACTTATGACCGATGCCGCGCTCAAACGGATGACGGTGTCAGGTTGGAGAAGCCTGCCTTCTTCTTTGGGGATCATATTTATGATGATGGCCGTCGTGTGTCTGAGGGGACCTATAAATGGCTCCGTGAGATAAGGGCGGAAGATTCTTTCTTCCAGACATGGAGAGGATGTTCCCGATGTCCTACTTTCAACACATGTCTGTTCCCCGACAGATGGAATGGGACATTTCCCAGTATATCCCTGAGATCGCCCTTGGTGACTTTGGCCTCCAAAAGGTAGACCGCCATGATAGTCATGACGGGTCAGTTGTCGGACTGTTCCCTGCATCGTCCAAGCCTGAAATCCCAATTGGAGAGATCCCGGAGCTTGCTACCACCTTCCTCAATTCCTTCATAGAAGCAGGGGTGACTATCCTGTCGACTTCCGTGCGTATGGATGGGTCCATTCTCCAGAGAATTATTGGTGGGGTAGGATGGTGGGTTTTGTCCTTACCAATCTTGAGGGGCCGCTGAAGCGTGTGGGGCTGTACCCAGCAGTCAGGGCCGTGCAGTGGGGCGTCCCGATGAGTTTCCCATAACTTCTTTGGGATTCTGGAGCGCTACAATCCTCGGACGGGGACATTCTTTACTCCGGTTGGAGAGATGGGCCTTGCCCTACACGAATTGTATGAGGTCTCCGGGTTGTCGTCAGGGGATATTCCTTACGAAATTTGTCCCAACCACCAGGGAGCTGCGCCTTTTGGAAAAAGAATCTCCTCAAGTGTATGAGACCTACTGGGAGGTGATGTGCCATTTCTACATCTGCGGTCAGACAACTGCCTGGAGGTCAGGAGGCGTCAAGCAACTATCCTGGGCTGATTATTTGTTTAATAATGTCAGCAATAAGATCTCCCAGTAATCCGACTAGCTCCTAGTTCTGGTGGGGAAGTTGAAGACAGGATCGACGCAGCTTCTGACAAGTTCTACACCACGGAGTCGAACGAGGACGGCTTCGCCCCTGACTTGGTCTTTGAGAGCTTTCACCATCAAGCCCGGACCCCTATTTCTGATCAGGCGCTGTTGGCGGGCTTCTTGATGTTGTGGCTGAAGAGGTGTGTGGTGCCCACGCTACCACATGAAGTTATTGTGGCAGATGTGGTGTACCCGGCGGTACTCTTGGCTCATGGCCACCCCCTAGCCCTTCTTCCCGCCGTGGTGGCTGGTATTCAAAGCGGGCTGCGGGTGTTGACCAAGAGCTTCTGTCGGACCCCCAAAGACTGCTAATTCTCGTGGGGAGCCGTATACCGACTCAGAGGGGAACCCGACGGTGAAGCACCCCAACCCGCGAATTGAGCTGCCTTACACGTACCTCATGGCTTGGTACGTGATGCATTGCCCGTCTCTAATGACGGCAGCGCGTGGGAGCGTGGATCATATCCCATTTGTGCAGCGGCTGGAACGTTCAGAGTGGCATGACACCTACCTGTATTACATTAGGAAGCGTCTTTCCTGTGCCGCCAACTACCAGCTCAACCGCTGCTTTCCAGAGGTTCAAGATGCAGCCCCCGGGGAGCTGTTCACGGATGTCGCTGGCGGGATGACTTCTCGCAATTCCTGCTGGAGCCTTCTGGTGGTTGATCAATATACGACCAGGATATGTGCTGTTTCGCCAAGGAACTTCCTGCACTATCGAACCGTATATGCCAAGTCGTTTTGCCCGACAATTTGGCTATGATCAGCTTTACGTCGGGAATCCCAATGCTCAACTTGCCTTTGACGGGAACCTGTTCGAAGGCGCTCGGGCTTGGTATTACAGTGTGGCTGGAGGGACGGGAGCAACGTTCCATCTACCCGACGAGGCGCCTAAGTGCCGTATGAGCTTCAGCTTCTGTACTTGTACTCCCAAGCCGGCCAGACGCCAGATCTTATTCCGGAGTCTTCATGTCTTGAGAGTATCAATGCCAGTCTCGAGGAGGTCTGAATCCAGTAAACGTACTAAACTCCTCGACCAGTACCTGAAAGCTCAAGGGAGGTTGAGAAACGATCGAGGAGGGAGCCCCCAGTAGTGAGGGCGGCACCGCGACCGCAAGGGCAAAGCCGCAAGCGACGAGGGCGTAGCCACCAGCAATGAGAGTGAGCCGCGACCGGCAAGGAGGTCGAAGCAATTGCGAGGAAGCGTCGTCGACGCTCTGCTTCTGTAGTTGAGCCTGCCCCAAAAAAGGCTCGGAGGGACTTAACGGCTGAAGTCTCTCAATCCAGAGCTATCTCTGCTGGAGTTGAGGTTCCCCCTGAAGGTGTCCCTGTTAGAGTTGAGGAACCGCTGGAAGATGAAGTTTTCCAAGCTTGGTCCGTGCTCCTAGGTCACGCAGCGAGACCGTGGAGGAAGGGGAGCTTGTTGAGCGACCCCTTGTTGCTGGTGATACCGAGTCACCGGAGGTTGACATAATGGGCGAGTCTCCTTCTGCTCATAAGGGAGAGACGAGGTACAGCAACCGGGGTCTCCTAGTGTCTTTATTTCCAATCCTCGGGCAGTCGACCCTAGTCCTACCACTGGAGTGATGGGGGTAAGGCTCCTATTGCGGAGCTTCCTCGCGTGGCGCTATCGTCTTCTTCGTCATCAGGAGAAAGTGACTTTGAAGATAAAGTTGACTATGGCGATGAACCCGCTCTTCCTGATCAGGGCGGATTCTTTGACGTCTCGGAGGAGGAACAACATGAGGGTGAATTATCGACTGCGTTACCGCTGGCGATAATCCCTGCTGAAGGTACAACTTCGCATGTCGAGGCGATGGAAACAGAGTTGACCCAGCCCCAAGGGGATTGAGGCTTCGGCCGCTGAGATAACCTCGGAGGGGGCAGCTGTTGAAGTTGGGGAGCCTTCCCCTTTGCCAGGAGGGAAACAACCATTGAGGCTGAGGAGGCTCTCACTCCGCCGGTGGAGAAGGCTACTGCTGAAGCTGGGGAGACCCCCATTCTACAGACTCGACGCTCTGGACCTCGAACCTAGTAAGGCAGCTCTGACTGAGGGGGCTCAGGTGGGGAGTCTGACGATCAGCACCCTTCCAGAAGGCCACACAGCTCAATCCTCGGTGGAAGTTTTCTGAAGAGGTTGTGCTTACAGCTCCTTCCTTGGTCGTGGAAGCTCTTGCAGAGGCAGCGCTCCAGAAGCGCCAGTGGGTAGTCTTGTTTCTTGCCACATCGACGGCTGGCACGGCTCTTGTGCGAGAAGACCCGCCCTATATCCCTTATCCCGTGACAGAAAAAGGGTCGGGAAGCTTCTCAGGTGGTGAAGACATGGGGGAGCTGGCACGTCAGATGGTGCAACAATTCTTCACCTCGATGGGATCATGTATTGATCTCATCTTCCGTGGACACAGCACCTTCCAGTTCGCCCAGAGGCTTCTTGAAAATATGGCCATGAGCGTCGAATTGGCGGGAGGCCCTTCACTTGCCAGGGCATGCCTGCGGGTGGTAGAGCAACTCGGAGATAACCTGCGGGAGCTGGAATCTTTGGAAGATGCTGGTTCTTCCGGTGAGGCCCAGGCCATCCTGACTAGGCTCCTAGCTGCTCAGGAACGGGAGCGACAGGAGGCGGAGGCACAAATCGCTGCCGAGATCCGCGACCTTGAATATTCCAAGGCTGAATTTCAGAAATTAGCCGGAGATTCGAGGGAGTCTGAGCTTAGTGTGCAGAGCACGGAGCAAGTCATCCTCAGAACTCGGGACATCATCGCCAAGGCGGAAGCTGTTCTTGCGCTAAATGAGGAGAAACTTGTCTCCCTCAAAAAGGAGCTTGAGGAGCAACGGGCTGCTACGGCGCGAGCTGAAGAGAGTCTGTCTCTGCAATCTTCCAGGGTGGACTCTCTGCGGATGCAACTGTCTGCCAGAAGTTTCTTATCTGAGGCGGAGCTGCGGGACCGGGCTATCATGGAGGCTGAGAGGACGCGCCATCATGAGATTCACCGCCTTAGGGAACAAATCCGTTCCTTGGTGAACCAGGACATTTAGCCTTCTCTTTTTTTTTTTTTTTTTTTTTTTTTTTTTGTAAAGAAAAGGGACACTCTATTCATTAAGAGTGTTTGTATCCACTTCTATCATTTTTTGATATAATAGAAGTTTTTCTTTAAAGCTTTTGTCCAATTTCTTTGTCCTGTTGTGGATGATCCAACTCTTGATCACTAGTCGTGATTACTGAACTTAGGTAGGACTAAGTTCTTTTAATGGGACGCGGTCTAGGCGAGACGCGGCATTAATCCCGTAGAATGAGACGTGGCATCAATCTATGGGGACTTTAGATTTCACCAAGTCTTTTTGACGAGACGCAGCGGCGATCACAGAGTGAGACGCGGTCGTCAGTCTACCGGAACTTAGATTTTGCTAAGTCCTTTTACTGAGACGCAGCGTCAAATCATAAAGTGAGACGCGGTCATCATTTCATAAGAACTTAGATTCTACTAAGTCCTTTTGATGAGACGCGGCGTCAATCACAAATCGGAACGCGGTCTTCTTGATGAGATGCGGCGTCAATCAAAAGATGAGACGCGGCATTGATCCGTAAAGTAAGACGCGGCTGTCAGTCCCTGGGGTGAGACGCAGCGTCAATCACAAGGTGAGACGCGGTTCTTAGTTCATGAGAACTTAGGCAGGACCAAGTCCTTTTGACAAGACGCAGCATCAATCCATAGGGAGACGCGGCCATCATTGTTTCATGAGACGCGGCATTCATTCAGGAGACGCGGCTCTGAATAACGCGGATCTGCTTCTGCAAAGAAGGAAGCGGATCAGGCAGACGCGGGAGACGCAGCCTTGTGCCTTTCCCTTAATTCAAAAAGGATCAGTGCTCTCTGAGGGGACGCGACTTTGACTCGCGCGGCATCTTTCTGGACGCGGATGTGCGGATAGTTCTTCAATCCGCGTCTGGGTGTAAACTCCCAGGCGTTACATACAGCCTGTCATAGGGTTTGGTGTGATCTTTAAACGTCAGATGCGGATTTTCCGCTTTGTTTCCCGAAGCAGTTGTCCACAGCGTCGGCTGCTGATTGGGCTTGAGTATTGATTCTCTTAAATGAGAACCAGTGCGGGCGGTTGAGATCAGCGCCAGCGGCGGTTCTCGAAGCACGTTACACGCGTCCGGCCCTTATTGGATCTTGGCAGTTGTGCAGTTATTAATGCCGGCGGTTCAGATTACGGGGCCATTAATCGCTATTATCAGGAGTTGCCTATAAATAGGGCACCCTTTCTCCCTTCAATCCTGCCTTTGGACTATTTTGTTTTTTTGAGAGAGCGCTTTGAGAACCTTCATCTTCCTCAGACAATTGTCTCCATGGATGAGGATGGTTCTGAAGATGACCCAGGGCTTTTAAGCCCTGTTTGGTCTCTTTAGGAGAAAACACCTCTTTGCCCTGTGACCGCGTTTGCGTCCTGGTGCAGAGAGTACAACTCTTGACGGAGGTCTCCACGGGTATGCCGTTCGTTTCACCATGACATTTTAGATTCACCATGGCCTGTACCTTGGCTTCATGTCATCTGGACCCCCTCATGAAGTCTGCATTGGTGCACTCCTTCTGGAATTTGTACCATGGACCTGAACTTCTCCGGACGTGCGTGCAGGAATCTTTGGCCCTTGGTGTTGGCGCGTTTTATGGCTTGTGCCTTAGCGCGTTTCATGGCCAATGCCTTAGCACGTTTCATGGCCAATGCCTTGGACGAATTCCAAAAAAGGTTTCAGACCCGCACCTTGCAACTCCTGTTTATGGAGATGGCAATTTTCGGCGTCTGTGCCTTTTCGGCGTTTTGTGCTCTTTGACCTAGGCACAGAATGGGACCGCGTTTTGATTCGCGTTTGTCTCTGCTGACGCAACAGTTTGGCTTGCTGCACGTGTCATTCCTGCGTCTTGGTAGACTGCATGGATCATTCCCGCATTTGGCTGACTGCGTGGGTCATTCCCTGCGTTTGCCTCTGCTGACTTAGTTTTTCTCTGTTTACACTAAGCTGCAGATTGTTCTAATTCTCTCTTTTTTGTTCCTTGCAGGCTTGCTGGGCCCTTGGAAGAATACTTCGGTCGGCGAACTCGTTCAACCTTCACCTATGAGAGAATATATTATGGTCCTCGTCACCTATAAGAGAGTATATTACATCTCTGACGAGGACCCGACCCTCGCCAAGGTCTCTTCAGATCTGGTGCAAGAGACGGATAGGCTGAGTACCGCGAGGGTGGTCCGGCGGTTGCGGCGGCGGATGAGATCCTCTTCCTCTCCCACTCCAGAAGTCACATCAAGGACATTCCGTTGGATGGCCTGCTGGGGAAAGGGATGGTGATGAATGCAGGACTCTCTGCTGCGCTGGACCGAGTGGAGGGTGGCATCCTTTGTGATGACTCCGAAACTTCTGCTCTCAACCCCAAGAGTGACTCCATGTTTGTTGGATAGTCTACTAGGGAAAGAGACGCGCCTGAACGAAGGGTTGCAGGACCTTCTATTGCCACTGGACCTCAAGAACACCATTGCTCTTGGCTTGGTCAGCTAGGGCGCTTTCGAAGTTGGCGTCACGCATCAAAGCGCAACCGGCTCCAATTGTGCACCTGGGATCAGATGCAATTTCAAGGAGTGAGTACGGCCTCAGAGAGAGAGAGGGACTTCTTTGTACTCCTTAATTGTAACACTCAATCTTATTGTATAAGAGAGCGTTTTGTATCACTTTCATGTGTTTGGATATGAATAAAAGTGACACTTTTCTTTTTGCCTCTTTCTGTTGTCTTGAACGTTTTGTTTTTAGAAGCAAAGAATAATTTTGGTGGACCCGCCACTTTATAAAAGAAAGTGACGAGTGGAGCGCGTACCCCCAAGAAGGTGAACTTTTATCAAGGATTTGAGATTAACTTGATTTAAGATCAGCTGGGAATTTTGATGGAAGCATTGTTTATCGGTGTAATGTTAACCAGCAATGCCTCCAAAATGAATTTGATACTCGGTTGGGGAGAATATCAAATGAAACTAGACTCGTGGGGAATCTAGTAAGATTTTTACCGTTAGAGGTGTGATATAACTTAACGGTTTAGAAGTAGTCTTGTCAGAAGTGTAATATTAACTTGACAAGGACGTGAGTTAGAGGTGTGATATTAACCTAACTCATCAGCATCTCAGTTTTATTTGGGAAAACTGAGGTGTCACTGTCATAGGTGTGATGTTTAACTTAACAGTGATAGAAATGCTAGAGGTGTAATGTTGAACTTGGCATTAGTCGTCTCGGCTTAAGGAAGTCAAGGAAAGGTCATAGCCATAGGTGTATTGTTGAACTTAGCAATGACTCGGATGCTAGAAGTGTAGTGTTAACTTGGCATCGTCCATCTCGGCTTGGACAAGGAAGTCGAGAAAGGTCATAGCCATAGGTGTATTGTTGAACTTAGCAATGACTCGGATGCTGGAAGTGTAGTGTTAACTTGGCATCGTCCATTTCAGCTTCGATATGGAAGTCTGAAGAAAGGTGACTATCAGAGGTGTGATATTAACTTGACAGGCACTCGATGTACTGCTTAGAGGTGTAATGTTAACTTAAACAGTAATTTTGTCAGAGGTGTGATATTAACTTGACAAGAATTTGCTTGCGATAGGAGCAATTTGAGGACCTGTCATTCTATTGATGAGAATTGACAAGTGGAATTTGAGGTGCCAGAGGTATAGTGTTAACTTGGCAAATTTGAGAGTTTGTTACTCTATGCAGAGTTAACAAGCCAGGTTTGTACTCGACAAAGAGTATTCATTACCAGAGGTATAGTGTTAACATGGTAATGATTGCATTTTTTGGTCCTACCATTCTATGGATGAGAATTGGTAAGGGATTTTTGGAGGGAAGAGTGGAATCAAATCCACTTAGGATTTTTTAGCAAACCCTCAGCTGTCAACGGATTTGAGGTGCCTTTACCAACTACCGTTTGAGTTGGGCTAGCCATGCTATTCCCCTCAGCATGATGAGTTGTCGAGGACTTATATTGGGCTTAAAGGCCAACATTTTCCTCTATCCTTAGCCGTCGGAGGCGTCGGATCAAATGGGAACGTGTCCCTTAGGATTTTTAGCAAATCCTCAGCTGTCAACGGGTTTGGTCATGCCTTTACCAACTACCGTTTGAGTTGGGCTAGCCATGCTATTCCCCTCAGCATGATGAGTTGTCGAAGACTTATGTTGGACTTAAAAGCCAACATTTTCTTCTATCCTTAGCCGTCAAGGGCGTCGGATGTTTGATCAGAGGTGTATTTTTAACTTGATCGGTGGAAGAATGCCATCTAGGGATAGTATTTCTTCAGGAATTTGCCATTGATTGGCATCATGAGTGTATCGCCATTTGAGGTTATGAGGCGATACGATCCATTTGAGTAGACTGACTCTACTACAAACGGTCCTTCCCATTTGGGTTGGAATTTTCCTTTCGTCTTGTGCGTCATGACCATGGGTCTTCGGACGGCTAAGACGAGGTCGCCCTTCTTGAAAGTTCGCGATTTGACTTTCTTGTTGAAGGCTCTAGTGATACGAGCTTGGTAAAGCTCGATTTGTTGTTGGGCCTGCAGACGCTTGTCGTCCAAGGCTTCCATTCTTGGAGTCGCTGCCGATGCTTCTCCTCTGTCGTCATTTCCGCTGTCAAGGCGACGCGAAGAGATGGAATTTGGATTTCCAGTGGAAGGACGGCTTCGCATCCGTACACCAAGGAAAATGGCGTGGCTTTAGTTGGGGTTCGCCACAGTCGTGCGATAGGCCCATAAGCATTCGCCCAACTTATCGTCCCAGTCTCGTTGACTTTTCGAGACGAATTTCTTGAGAAGCTTGCCAATAGTCTTATTGAAGCTTCTGCGAGGCCGTTCGCGGGCGGATAGTATGCCGTTGATGACACACTCTGGATTCTGAACTTGGCGCAGAATCTCTGAAAAGCCTGGCTGATGAACTGGGGTCCATTGTCATGGACAATCCGCCGAGGCACACCGAACCGGTAAATAACGTGATGTTTCACGAACTTGATCACGTTAGAAGATTTCACCCTCTTGCAAAGGGATAGCTTCGGCCCACTTTGAGAAGTAATCGGTTATCGCTAGAATGAACCGATGTCCCTTTGATGATGGTTGGCTGATAGGACCAACCACGTCCATCCCCCACATTTCGAACGGCCAGGTAGGGTCGTAGAGTGGAGGTATCCTGGTGCTTGATGGATGAAATCGCCATGTATTTGACAGGCGTGACATCTTTGGCATAGGCAACAGCATCGGCAACCATCTTGGGCCAGTAGTAACCCAATCTTTGGAGTCGTTTTGCCAGCTTCGGGCCAGGTTGATGAGCTCCACATGTACCATCGTGGGCTTCTTTCAATACTCCTTGGGCTTCTTTTGATGAGAGGCATCGGAGCAGGATCCCGTCATGCGATCGACGATACAATGTTCGCGAATCGCATTATAGTAGAATTTGGGGGCTTTCCTCCGAATGGCGGCCGCCTCCTTGGTGTCTTCGGGCAGAATGCCGTATAAGACAAAATCAATGTAGGGGAATCGCAGTCTTTAAGCTCTGGATCGGTCGACACTTCAAGTGTTTCCTTACCGCGACGATCTCCCCGTTGACCTCTGGTAGTCTCCGAGGGGACTTTTTGGGCAGTATAGGTCGTGGCTATAGACGAATACCTTCTCCATTGCTCCAGCTGGAAGAGCTAAGGAGGCAGCAAGGGATGCAAGTGCATCTGCATGCGCATTTTGCTTGCGCGGTACATGGTCGATGTAGAATTTGAAAACCTCTCGGCCATGTGGATTGTCGCGTTGTAGTAGGGTACTAGATCTTCATGCCTGACCTCATACTCTCCGCGAACTTGGCTGACGATGATTTAGAATCACCGTACGCCTCGAGATTTTTAAACGCCAATCTCATCGGCGAATTGCATCCCAATCAAAGAGCGTTGTATTCCGCCACATTGTTGGACAGGGCTCGGTTAACGAGATAGCTCGGGGAATCACGTAATTTTGTGGGGAGAACGAGTACCACTCCTACCCCCGCTACTGTATGTCCCTTAGAGCTTGTTCTTGATGCGCCATCGAAGAAAAGTTGCCATACTTGTCCTTCGAACAATGTCTGGGTCAGGCAGGCTTCGGCGACCTCGTCTGGGAGATCCTCGTAGAGTTTGGCTGCCCTGGGATCTGGGTGTTCAGCTAAGAAGTCCGCCACCGCTTGTCCCTTAATAGCCTTTTGTGGCAGAAAATGCATCTCATATTGTGATAGCAATATGGCCCATTTTGCCAGCCGGCCATTTAGTGAAGAAGGCTTTGTCATAAGTAACCTCAGGGGGTTGACTTTGGATATGACATTTATGGTTTGGCCCACCAGATAGTGTCGCATTTTCTGAATGGCGAACACCAGTGCCAAACATTCCTTCTCGATCGGGTTGTACCGATGTTCGGGGCTCCGATCATCGTTCTACTTAGGTAGTAGATTGCTTGTTCTCTGTTCTCGCCCTGGTCATCATTCTGAGCTAGTAGAGCTCCCAAAGAATGATCCATTGATCGGACGTACACCAGGAAAGGCTTTCCGGATACCGGAGCTGCCAGGACTGGTGGTTGGGTGAGGTAGTGCTTGATCTCCTCAAATGCTTGCTGGCAAGCGTCGTCCCAAATGAACGAAACGCCCTTCTTCATCAGCTTAGCGAAGGGTTGGCATCTCCCGGAGAGATTTGAAATGAATCTGCGGATGTATGCCAATCGTCCTTGTAATCCTCTGAGCTCCTTGAGGCTTCTGGGGGGTTGCATCTCTTGGATAGCGCGGACTTTCTCCGGATCCAATGTATTCCTGTGGAAGTCACGACAAACCCTAGGAATTTGCCACTGGCTACCCCCAGGAAGGACTTGGTGGGTTCATCTTCAATTGATGAGCCCGCATGATGTCGAAGACCACCCTCAGGTCTGCTATGTGATCACCTTTAGTGCGGCTTTTCACCGCATATCATCGACATAACATTCCACCGTTTTTGCGTATCTGCCGATGGAAAATGGCATTCATGGCCCTTTGGTAGGTTGCCCCCGCAGCATTTTTCAGACCGAAGGCATGACGGTGTAGCAATATACCCCTAGAGGTGTCCTGAAGGAGGTGTGCTTTTTCGTCATCTGGATACATCTTGATTTGATTATATCCTGAGAACCCGTCCATAAGGGACATTCGCTCGAATCCACAAGTATTGTCAATCATGACATCTGTGATTGGCAATGGGAATTCGTCTTTGTGGCAGGCCTCGTTTAGATCACGGAAGTCGATGCAGATCCGGATCTTCCCGTTCTTCTTGGCGACGGGGACGATGTTGGCTACCCAGTCGGGATGCTGTTCCTCCCTGATAAAGCCGGAGTCAATAAGCTTCCTGACTTCTGATTGGATTGCCTCCATTATCTCTGGACGGAACCGTCGCTGCTGTTGTTTAACGGGCTTCATGTCCGGATTGATGTTGAGGCGATGCATAGCCACTTGAGGATCAAGTCCAGGCATGTCCTCATAATTCCAGGCGAAGACATCTATATACTCTTGTACAAGAGATATTAAATCCTTCTTCTCTGGAGGCGACAGGCCGTCACTTATGAAGATGGTTTTAGGATTGTCTTCATCTCATAGGTTGACTTGAACAACCTTGTCTTCTTGGGTGGCTCACGCTGTTCAAAGCGGGTGTCCCAAAGAGCATTCAAATGTTTGATCCAAGGATCTGTATCGGATTGGATCATTTCTTCATCTTCATCCTCCAGATGGCTTGTCGAAACCATGTTTACTGAAAGCCCTTTGAAGATGTTGCCGACACTGACATCTGATTCCCATGACGACGTGTCTGATGAGCAGTCATGACTTGACAGTCTCTCCGAATCAGAGGCTGATGGCACTGGAGTTGATATATAGCCCAACCCCCGGCGCGTCCGATGATAGTAATCAGGGGTTTTCCCTTTCGGTACAAGGATCGAAGCAGTATTCTTCTTCCTTTTCCGAAGTTCAACCCAGCCTGTTGGTTAGATCATACCCCATGCGCTTCATCATCTTGAGCGTTCTTGGTTCATAATGATCGAACTGAGGGGATTCATCCTCACCTTCCGATTCTTCGTGGGGCATTGGTTCAGATGCGATTCGCCCAAAAAGTATTTGTCTTTGGCCTTTTCGTCCGGCTGGAACCATGAATACAGACTCTTGCGCGTCACCATTATCTTGGTATGTCCGAAGGATGATTTCACCGTACATGCAAAGATGTCAAGGCATCTATTGCCGACCAGAGGTCATCGTCCACGTCGGTAGTGGTATCCGACGGTATTGAATCGGAAACATACACAGGAAATACGCAAAGTCTAAATCTTCATTAATGTACCAACCACCCGCATCGTCGGTGGTATCAACATCGAGCTTATTAGTGCTCTTTACAATGGGCTCCAACTCCCACAGGCACTCTTCTTTCTCAGGCTCAACGTCAGCTTCATTACCAGAGTCTGGCTCCTCTGGTTGTGGGGTTTCATTAGTCTCCTCCGGATCCTGATATAAGAGGGAGTCCGTGAAATAATTTTCAACCCCTTTAAACGGATGCCTTTCGGCAATCAACGTTCGGACCTGTCCACTCTCGTCAATGTATTTCATGACTTGGTGGAGTAGAGGGAATGATGGAATTGCGGTGAATCCATGGTCGTCCCAGCAACAGGTTGTAGGAAGTGTCCGCGTCAATGACGTAACACGTCACTTCTGACTTGAGGCTCCCCGATCTGGCATTTGAGCTTGATCTTCCCCATTGGGCGGGAGCTGTTGGCATTGAACCCGTAAATAGTCGTCTGGGTAGGGCTCAGACGATGGGTAGGAATGCCTAGAAACTGCATAACCCGGCGAGGTATGATGCTCAGCGCGGACCCTGGGTCTACCTGGATGCGGTTCACCTCGGATGACCCAATATACCCTGTGAAGTATAGGGGTCGGTCATGCTTCCCTTTAACCTGCATGTCATCTGTTGTGAAGGTGATGCAGGGAGCATTTGGGGAGGTGTGGAGGCAATCCTCTTCATCTTCCTCCCTTGGCACGCGGGTCATAAAGACCTCAGCATTTGCCAGAGCTTCTTGTAGAGCCTCTCTGGTTGACTTTGATAGCCTCAGGAGCTCATACAAGGTAATGCGTGCCGGGATGTTGGCTAGTTGAGCCAAGACGTCGAAAGCGGTAAGGTGTCGAGGATCCTTCCGTTACACCTTTCGCAAGAACTCGAAAAACCGAGTTTCTTCTTCTGCTTCTCCCCAGGCTGTTTAGAGGAGGGCTTGGCTGGTTCCACGGCTGGTTGCGGAGAAGCCGCTGCTGTCTCGCCGTACTGCTTCAAGTATGCCTGTCCTGAACGGGTCCCCGCCGTAGGTTGGGCTGGGCTCTGCGGCCAGGACTATTGTTTCCTCTTCTGAGTCAGTCAGCGAGGGAACATCAGTGTCCGCTTCTCGAGAAGAGGCGCATATCACATGGCAAGATGAAGCCTTCCCTTTGCCTTTGGACTTCCTGTTGGTCACAGTCGTCCATTGTTGCTCGTCGACGAGGTCAGGGTGGACCCACATGATTTCCCCTCGAGGTGTAGGGACGGGTACCAAGCCTTTCTCCTGCTGCTGCTGAGGGTCTGTGTTGACCACCCTCAGTTCTCCTTTCGGGACAGAGATCACCCCCACGGGTGTCGGGGTCGTGTCCCAAACTGGAGAATCGACGTCATGTTGGCCGTCATCTTCTTCTGCTCCGGTCGGAGTTTTAATACCTCCGCGTCAATCAGAGCTTGAAGGATGTCCTTAAAGACATAGCAGCTTTTGGTAGGATGTCCGAGCATCCTGTGGTATAAGCAGTAGGTGGGATTGTCGGTCTTGCCGACTCCTCCGGGCGCCTAATTTCAGGGAGCTTCAGTCGATTGCTCTTGTTGAGTAGCTTGAAGAGCGAATCGACGTGTTCCTCCTTGAAGGAATACTGCTTGTTGGGGCGCGGCTGGCTTGAAGAGCCACTTGCCCTGCCTGTTTGAGGTTTGGTGGGAGATTTGGGTCTCCGTCGCCAAATATCCTTCCGCTTCGTCTGGAGAGAGGTGTCTGGTGCAGCGCCTTGTCGACCTCTCTGACCTCTCTGGCCTGGGCTTGCTTTCTTCCGCTCTGACGCGGGCGACAATCTCCTCAGCCTGTTCACCTTGCTGGACTAATTGTTTCCAGGTGCGGCTTTCAGCAGCTCCTCTATTTGAGCAAGGAGTGAGGTTTGGAGATTATGGCGACATGTTTCCACCAGGGTGGCCTGGGTCATGCCGCTTGGACATCGGAGCGCCATGTTCCGAAATCTTTCTACGAAAGACTTGACGGACTCTCCCTTTCGCTGTTTTGTAGCTAAAAGGGTAGGCATTGTGACCTCCGAATCATCTTCGAAGAAGCGTGTTAGAAACAGCTTCTCCAAATCGCCCCAGTTCTTGATGGAACCTTCGGGAGCTTCATGAACCATTCAAGGCCAACCCTTTCAGGGTGCCGATGAACAGTCGCGCCATGATGGCATCGTTATCTACCACATTCCCGGTCTGGGATTTGAAGTAGTAGATGTGCTGGTTGGGTGACCCCTTCCCGTCGAATGCTTGGAGAGTTGGAGCCTTGAACTTAGGAGGGTACGGGACTAATTCCCACTCGGCCGGATAGGGCCGGACTACCCCAGCTTCTTTGGAGGCCTTTACGGTTGGTAAGGGCCTCGAGGCGCTGCTCCAGTTGACTCATTCTTTTAGCATGAGCCTTTCCTGGGTCTGGTCGCTTCTTGCCTGTGACGAGGGCTTGGACACATCCGAGGTAGATCGTCGTGTCTCTTCAGAAGATTCGAGGGTGGCTTCCTCCCTTTCTCCCTTTCCCCTTCGGTCGTCTAGGAGGAGATCTCGCTCTTTCTTCAAGCAATTTCTCGAGCATATGCTTGAGGGAGTCAATGGATCTCTGTTGAAGGCGATTATATCCATCTGGTGCTTCTGCGTCTGTTCTAAACGCCTGGTCGTCTCCTCAGGAGTGTCGGCCATGTAGGGCGAAGCCTCCTTCTCGACGGAAGAGTTGAAGCCTGCGCTCCACTATAGCGGAGTGAGAACCACCCATTCTAATGCCGCGGGCTAAGGCATTATAGTTCAATTGGGGAATGGCCCCTGTCCGGGTGCGAGTGTGTTGATACACCCCCTCCGGCTCAGAGTCAGATTCCTCTGAGTTGACCATTAGTTGTTTTCCCTTGCTTCTGCTAGTCATGTTTGCAGTAAGCTCCGGTATTCAACATCTGAGAAGGTTCTCCTCCTGTGGGAGCGTCTTTCTCTTGCTGATGGGGGAATCAGGGTCAGCTGTCTAATTAAAGACGGCTGGTGCACGCCTGACTCGCAATGGCATCCAGAGAGCATCTGGATGAGCTGTTGACAGCAGCATGGAGAAGTGGTCTGATTGGCACTCCTCTTCCTTGTCAAATAATCCCTCAGATCTGTGGGAGGGGGATTAAAGAGACTGGTCTCGCAACGTCGACGACGGGAGACAGTCATGTGCTGTTCAGCCTGGACACAGGTTTCAGAAACGCGGCTGTTGCGTCGCGGCTGCGTCACGCGCGTCTGGCGTCTCTGTTGATATGAGACGCGACTTTCGCGTTGCTGTCTGCTGCGTTGAGCAGAGAGACTTGGGAGAAGTGGGCTGCTGGGCCCCACGCCTATGGCGCGTGCTTCCTGCGTTTGACAAGACGCAGAAGCTTCGCTTCGGCGTTTGGCAAGTTGGTCTTCAGAGGGCTCACTTGGGGAGTCTCGCGTTTGGGTCGCCAAACACGGACCTCTCGCACTGGACGAGGTGCGGGCAAGGCATCGGATCGTACGCTGCGTTCAACCCCAGTCAGAAAAACCAACGTTCCGACCGAGTGTTGACGCGCGCGTCTTCTCTGTCGACGCTCGCATTCCGATTGCGCCGTGGAGGAAGAGAGAAGCCAACAACTTCCTGGTTTGTAGAACCAGGGGTGTTTGCCACGCGGGTCTCCTGAGAGACGCTGACGCGGGCGTTCTGTGCGACACGGTCGATCGCACCAGTAGATGTGCCGGGGACCACGCGGCCTTCTTCAGAGAGGCGTTGGCGCGTGTGTTCTGCTGCGTGACGCGGTTGATCGCAGCAGAGGAGTCTGAGGTTACGCGGGCCTTCTGGGAGGCGTCGCGCGTGAACCAAACTTGGCACAGTGGGCAGCAGGAGCACCCGACAGAGCCTCAGATTGGGCTTCAGGGGGCTGTCCACTTGAGACCCTGTGGCAGACGCGGGTCTTTTGGGCTCTTGGAGCCAGAAGAGATCGCAGCAGAGGAGTCTGAGGTTACGCGGGCCTTCTGGGAGGCGTCGGCGCGTGAACCAAACTTGGCACAGTGGGCAGCAGGAGCACCCGACAAGCCTCAGATTGGGCTTCAGGGGCTGTCCACTTGAGACCCTGCGGCAGACGCGGGTCTTTGGGCTCTTGGAGCCAGAAGAGAGGAACTCTTCATACTTCGCCTGGTCGAACTCGACGACGAGGGATTCGACCATTTTCCCCTTACGGAGAACGTCATCTTGCACCACGGTGCGCTCGTCAGTACGAAGGTAGTCCCCAGCGGAGTCGCCATCTCTTGTAGGGGCCGGAAAACTTGGTGGTCGGAGAAAGTGTTTTTTAGTTATAAAAGATTTCCTTGATTCAAGCGAAACGATTACAACCAAAAGAACTACTCTTCCCTCTTTTCCAGTTACAAGGAGGGAGGATGTCTGAATCTTCCCTTTGTTTTAAGCTGGGTTCTTCGTGTGGCGATGGAGAGTGAATCTTGTTCTCCGTTGACCAGATGACCGTCCTAGACCGTCGGGGGTCTTCTCTTCGGTCGGTAGAAAGAGTAACTCAGCTCCGTCTACCAAAACTCTCAAAGAGGAGGTAGGCGAAGAGCGGCTAGTACTCAGTAAGCTCGCTGAAGAGTCGTGCTTCTCTCTTGATGATCCTCCTGCCTGGATTCGATCGATTTTGATGATGCCCTATCTCAAAGCTCTCTCTCAAAAAAACTCCGATCTTCTGCCAAGCTTTCGATCCTCTCAAGCTTCTATCTTTTCAAGCCTCTCTCCCTTCTCCCAAAAACTCCGATCCTCTCTTCATAGCAAACAAGGCTATTTATAGGGATCTCAGGGGTGAAGGTGCCTCCTGAAACGCTCCCGAATGAGGGGCCACTACCCGCTACATGCGCGGTGACTAGCCCCGCAATCAGGGCAGTTGCAACTGAAGACGCGGGCGTTGGGCCGAACGCGCCTTGAAGTTTGAGACGCGGGCGTCGAGCCAAACGCGCCTTGAAGTTTGAGACGCGGCTTCGGCCGTCACGTCTGGATGCTGAGGCGCGGGTGTCCGGCGACGCGCTTGATGCTGAGACGCGGCGTCGGGCCGATGCGCCTTGATGCTGAGACGCGGGCTTCGGGCCGACGCGTCTTGATGCTGAGACGCGGGCTTCGGGCCGACGCGTCTGAACGTTGTGACGCGGGTGTAGAGCCAACGCGTCTTAATGCTGAGA
>JAVJIF010033325.1:0-70992 GCA_038442645.1 Agave tequilana | reverse complement strand
GAGTGGAGCGCGTACCCCCAGAGAAGGTGAACTTTTATCAAGGATTTGGGATTAACTTGATTTAAGATCAGCTGGGGATTTTGATGGAAGCATTGTTTATCGGTGTAATGTTAACCAACATGCCTCCAAATGAATTTGATACTCGGTTGGGGAGAATATCAAATGAAAGACTCGTGGGGGAATCTAGTAGGATTTTTACCGTTAGAGGTGTGATATTAACTTAACGGTTTAGAAGTAGTCTTGTCAGAAGTGTAATATTAACTTGACAAGGACGTGAGTTAGAGGTGTGATATTAACCTAACTCATCAGCATCTCAGCTTTATTTGGAAAACTGAGGTGTCACTGTCATAGGTGTGATGTTTACTTAACAGTGATAGAAATAGAGTGTAATGTTGAACTTGGCATTAGTCGTCTCGGCTTAAAGAAGTCAAGGAAAGGTCATAGCCATAGGTGTATTGTTGAACTTAGCAATGATCGGATGCTAGAAGTGTAGTGTTAACTTGGCATCGTTCATCTCGGCTTGGACAAGGAAGTCGAGGAAGGTCATAGCCATAGGTGTATTGTTGAACTTAGCAATGACTCGGATGCTGGAGTGTAGTGTTAACTTGGCATCGTCCATTTCAGCTTCGATATGGAAGTCTGAAGAAAGGTGACTATCAGAGGTGATATTAACTTGACAGCCGATGTACTGCTTAGAGGTGTAATGTTAACTTAACAGTAGTTTTGTCAGAGGTGTGATATTACTTGACAAGAATTTGCTTGCGATAGGAGCAATTTGAGGACCTGTCATTCTATTGATGAGAATTGACAAGTGGAATTTGAAGTGCCAGAGGTATAGTGTTAACTTGGCAAATTTAGAGTTTGTTACTCTATGCAGAGTTAACAAGCCAGGTTTGTACTCGACAAAGAGTATTCATTACCGAGGTATAGTGTTAACATGGTAATGATTGCATTTTGTGGTCCTACCATTCTATGGATGAATTGGTAAGGGATTTTTGGAGGGAAGAGTGGAATCAAATCCACTTAGGATTTTTAGCAAACCCTCAGCTGTCAACGGATTTGAGGTGCCTTTACCAACTACCGTTTGAGTTGGGCTAGCCATGCTATTCCCCTCAGCATGATGAGTTGTCGAAGACTTATGTTGGACTTAAAAGCCAACATTTTCTTCTATCCTTAGCCGTCGGAGGCGTCGGATCAAATGGGAACGTGTCCCTTAGGATTTTTCAAATCCTCAGCTGTCAACGGTTTGTCATGCCTTTACCAACTACCGTTTGAGTTGGGCTAGCCATGCTATTCCCCTCAGCATGATGAGTTGTCGAAGACTTATGTTGGACTTAAAAGCCAACATTTTCTTCTATCCTTAGCCGTCAAGGGCGTCGGATGTTTGATCAGAGGTGTATTTTTAACTTGATCGGTGGAAGAATGCCATCTAGGGATAGTATTCTTCAGGAATTTGCCATTGATTGGCATCATGAGTGTATCGCCATTTGAGGTTATGAGGCGATACGATCCATTTGAGTAGACTGACTCTACCACAAATGGTCCTTCCCATTTGGGTTGGAATTTTCCTTTCGTCTTGTGTGTCATGACCATGGGTCTTCGGACGGCTAAGACGAGGTCGCCTTTCCTGAAAGTTCGCGATTTGACTTTCTTGTTGAAGGCTCTGGTGATACGAGCTTGGTAAAGCTCGATTTGTTGTTGGGCCTGAAGACGCTTGTCGTCCAAGGCTTCCAATTCTTGGAGTCGCTGTCGATGCTTCTCCTCTGTTGTCATTTCCGCTGTCAAGGCGACGCGAAGAGATGGAATTTGAATTTCCAGTGGAAGGACGGCTTCGCATCCGTACACCAAGGAAAATGGCGTGGCTTTAGTTGGGGTTCGCACAGTCGTGCGATAGGCCCATAAGCATTCGCCAACTTATCGTCCCAGTCTCGTTGACTTTTCGAGACGAATTTCTTGAGAAGCTTGCCAATAGTCTTATTGAAAGCTTCTGCGAGGCCGTTAGCGGGCGGATAGTATGCCGTTGATGACACACTCTGGATTCTGAACTTGGCGCAGAATCTCTGAAAAGCCTGGCTGATGAACTGGGGTCCATTGTCATGGACAATCCGCCGAGGCACACCGAAGCGGTAAATAACGTGATGTTTCACGAACTTGATCACGTTAGAAGATTTCACCTCTTTCAAAGGGATAGCTTCGGCCCACTTTGAGAAGTAATCGGTTATCGCTAGGATGAACCGATGTCCCTTTGATGATGGTGGGCTGATAGGACCAACCACGTCCATCCCCCACATTTCGAACGGCCAGGTAGAGGTCGTAGAGTGGAGGTATCCTGGTGCTTGATGGATGAAATCGCCATGTATTTGACAGGCGTGACATCTTTTGGCATAGGCAACAGCATCGGCAACCATCTTGGGCCAGTAGTAACCCAATCTTTGAGTCGGTTTGCCAGCTTCGGGCCAGGTTGATGAGCTCCACACGTACCATCGTGGGCTTCTTTCAACACTTCGTGGGCTTCTTTTAATGAGAGGCACCGGAGCAGGATCCCATCATGCGATCTACGATACAATGTTCGCGAAATCGCATTGTAGTAGAATTTGGAGGCTTTCCTTCGGATGGCAGCCGCCTCCCTGGTGTCTTCGGGCAAGATGCCGTACAAGACAAAATCAATGTAGGGGAATCGCCAGTCTTTAAGTTCTGGATCGGTCGACACTTCAAGTGTTTCCTTACCGCGACGATCTCCCGTTGACCTCTGGTAGTCTCCGAGGGACTTTTTGGGCAGTATAGGTCGTGGCTATAGACGAATACCTTCTCCATTGCTCCAGCTGGAAGAGCTAAGGAGGCAGCAGGGATGCAAGTGCATCTGCATGCGCATTTTGCTTGCGCGGTACATGGTCGATGTAGAAGTTTGAAAACCTCTCGGCCATTGGATTGTCGCGTTGTAGTAGGGTACTAGATCTTCATGCCTGACCTCATACTCTCCGCGAACTTGCTGACGATGAGTTTAGAATCACCGTATGCCTCGAGATTTTTAACGCCAATCTCATCGGCGAATTGCATCCCAATCAAAAGAGCGTTGTATTCCGCCACATTGTTGGAACAGGGCTCGGTTAACGAGATAGCTCGGGGAATCACGTAATTTTGTGGGGAGACGAGTACCACTCCTACCCCCGCTACTGTGTGTCCCTCCGAGCTTGCCCTTGATGCACCGTCGAAGAAAAGTTGCCATACTTGACTTTCGAACGACGTCTGAGCTAGGCAGACTTCGGCGACCTCATCTGGGAGATCCTCGTAGAGTTTGGCTGCCCTGGGATCTGGGTGTTCAGCTAGGAAGTCCGCCACCGCTTGTCCTTTAATGGCTTTTTGTGGCAGAAAATGCATCTCATATTGTGATAGCAATATGGCCCATTTTGCCAGCCGGCCATTTAGTGAAGAAGGCTTTGTCATGAGTAACCTCAGGGGGTTGACTTTGGATATGACATTTATGGTTTGGCCCACCAGATAGTGTCGCATTTTCTGAATGGCGAACACCAGTGCCAAACATTCCTTCTCGATCGGGTTGTACCGATGTTCGGCTCCGATCATCGTTCTACTTAGGTAGTAGATTGCTTGTTCTCGCCCCTGGTCATCATTCTGAGCTAGTAGAGCTCCCAAAGAATGATCCATTGATCGGACGTACACCAGGAAAGGCTTTCCGGATACCGGAGCTGTCAGGACTGGTGGTTGGGTGAGGTAGTGCTTGATCTCCTCAAATGCTTGCTGGCAAGCGTCGTCCCAATGAACGAAACGCCCTTCTTCATCAGCTTAGCGAAGGGTTGGCATCTCCCGGAGAGATTTGAAATGAATCTACGGATGTATGCCAATCGTCCTTGTAATCCTCTGAGCTCCTTGAGGCTTCTGGGGGGTTGCATCTCTTGGATAGCACGGACTTTCTCCGGATCCAAATGGATTCCTGTGGAAGTCACGACAAACCCTAGGAATTTGCCACTGGCTACCCCCAGGAAGGACTTGGTGGGGTTCATCTTCAATTGATGAACCCGCATGATGTCGAAGACCACCCTCAGGTCTGCTATGTGATCACCTTTAGTGCGGCTTTTCACCGCAATGTCGTCGACATAACATTCCACCGTTTTGCGTATCTGCCGATGGAAAATGGCATTCATGGCCCTTTGGTAGGTTGCCCCCGCATTTTTCAGACCGAAGGGCATGACGGTGTAGTAATATACCCCTAGAGGTGTCCTGAAGGAGGTGTGCTTTTCGTCATCGGGATACATCTTGATTTGATTATATCCTGAGAACCCGTCCATAAAGGACATTCGCTCGAATCCACAAGTATTGTCAATCATGACATCTGTGATTGGCAATGGGAATTCGTCTTTGGGGCAGGCCTCGTTTAGATCACGGAAGTCGATGCAGATCCGGATCTTCCCGTTCTTCTTGGCGACGGGGACGATGTTGGCTACCCAGTCGGGATGCTGTTCCTCCCTGATAAAGCCGGAGTCAATAAGCTTCCTGACTTCTGATTGGATTGCCTCCATCATCTCTGGACGGAACCGTCGCTGCTGTTGTTTAACGGGCTTCATGTCCGGATTGATGTTGAGGCGATGCATAGCCACTTGAGGATCAAGTCCAGGCATGTCCTCATAATTCCAGGCGAAGACATCTATATACTCTTGTACAAGAGATATTAAATCCTTCTTCTCTGGAGGCGACAGGCCGTCACTTATGAAGATGGGTTTAGGATTGTCTTCATCTCCTAGGTTGACTTGAACAACCTTGTCTTCTGTGGGTGGCTCACGCTGTTCAAAGCGGGTGTCCCAAAGAGCATTCAAATGTTTGATCCAAGGATCTGTATCGGATTGGATCATTTCTTCATCTTCATCCTCCAGATGGCTTGTCGAAACCATGTTTACTGAAAGCCCTTTGAAGATGTTGCCGTCACTGACATCTGATTCCCATGACGACGTGTCTGATGAGCAGTCATGACTTGACAGTCTCTCCGAATCAGAGGCTGATGGCACTGGAGTTGATATATAGCCCAACCCCCGGCGCGTCCGATGATAGTAATCAGGGGTTTTCCCTTTCGGTACAAAGGATCGAAGCAGTGTTCTTCTTCCTTTTCCGAAGTTCAACCCAGGCCTGTTGGTTAGATCATACCCCATGCGCTTCATCATCTTGAGCGTTCTTGGTTCATAATGATCGAACTGAGGGGATTCATCCTCACCTTCCGATTCTTCGTGGGGCATTGGTTCAGATGCGATTCGCCCAAAAAGTATTGGTCTTTGGCCTTTTCGTCCGGCTGGAACCATGAATACAGACTCTTGCGCGTCACCATTATCTTGGTATGTCCCGAAGGATGATTTCACCGGTACATGCAAAGATGTCAAGGCATCTATTGCCGACCAGAGGTCATCGTCCACGTCGGTAGTGGTATCCGACGGTATTGAATCGGAAACATACACAGGGAAATACGCAAAGTCTAAATCTTCATTAATGTACCAACCACCCGCATCGTCGGTGGTATCAACATCGAGCTTATTAGTGCTCTTTACAATGGGCTCCAACTCCCACAGGCACTCTTCTTTCTCAGGCTCAACGTCAGCTTCATTACCAGAGTCTGGCTCCTCTGGTTGTGGGGTTTCATTAGTCTCCTCCGGATCCTGATATAAGAGGGAGTCCGTGAAATAATTTTCAACCCCTTTAAAACGGATGCCTTTCGGCAATCAACGTTCGGACCTGTCCATTCTCGTCAATGTATTTCATGACTTGGTGGAGAGTAGAGGGAACGATGGAATTGCGGTGAATCCATGGTCGTCCCAGCAACAGGTTGTAGGAAGTGTCCGCGTCAATGACGTAACACGTCACTTCTGACTTGAGGCTCCCGATCTGGCATTTGAGCTTGATCTTCCCCATTGGGCGGAGCTGTTGGCATTGAACCCGTAATAGTCGTCTGGGTAGGGCTCAGACGATGGGTAGGAATGCCTAGAAACTGCATAACCCGGCGAGGTATGATGCTCAGCGCGGACCCTGGGTCTACCTGGATGCGGTTCACCTCGGATGACCCAATATACCCTGTGAAGTATAGGGGTCGGTCATGCTTCCCTTTAACCTGCATGTCATCTGTTGTGAAGGTGATGCAGGGAGCATTTGGGGAGGTGTGGAGGCAATCCTCTTCATCTTCCTCCCTTGGCACGCGGGTCATAAAGACCTCAGCATTTGCCAGAGCTTCTTGTAGAGCCTCTCTGGTTGACTTTGATAGCCTCAGGAGCTCATACAAGGTAATGCGTGCCGGGATGTTGGCTAGTTGAGCCAAGACGTCGAAGCGGTAAGGTGTCGAGGATCCTTCCGTTACACCTTTCGCAAGAACTCGAGAAAATCGAGTTTCTTTCTGCTTCTCCCCAGGCTGTTTAGAGGAGGGCTTGGCTGGTTCCACGGCTGGTTGCGGAGAAGCCGCTGTTGTCTCGCCGTACTGCTTCAAGTATGCCTGTCCTGAACGGGTCCCCGCCGTAGGTTGGCTGGGCTCTGCGGCCAGGACTATTGTTTCCTCTTCTGAGTCAGTCAGCGAGGGAACATCAGTGTCCGCTTCTCGAGAAGAGGCGCATATCACATGGCAAGATGAAGCCTTCCCTTTGCCTTTGGACTTCCTGTTGGTCACAGTCGTCCATTGTTGCTCGTCGACGAGGTCAGGGTGGACCCACATGATTTCCCCTCGAGGTGTAGGGACGGGTACCAAGCCTTTCTCCTGCTGCTGATGAGGGTCTGTGTTGACCACCCTCAGTTCTCCTTTCGGGACAGAGATCACCCCCACGGGTGTCGGGGGTCGTGTCCCAAACTGGAGAATCGACGTCATGTTGGCCGTCATCTTCTTCTGCTCCGGTCGGAGTTTTAATACCTCCGCGTCAATCAGAGCTTGAAGGATGTCCTTAAAGACATAGCAGCTTTTGGTAGGATGTCCGAGCATCCTGTGGTATAAGCAGTAGGTGGATTGTCGGTCTTGTCGACCTCCTCCGGGCGCCTAATTTCAGGGAGCTTCAGTCGATTGCTCTTGTTGAGTAGCTTGAAGAGCGAATCGACGTGTTCCTCCTTGAAGGAATACTGCTTGTTGGGGCGTGGCTGGCTTGAAGAGCCACTTGCCCTGCCTGTTTGAGGTTTGGTGGGAGATTTGGTCTCCGTCGCCAAATTATCCTTCCGCTTGTTTGGAGGGATGTGTCTGGTGCACGCCTTGTCGACCTCTCTGGCCTGGGCTTGCCTTCTTCCGCTCTGACGCGGGCGACAATCTCCTCAGCCTGTTCACCTTGCTGGACTAATTGTTTCCAGGTGCGGCTTTCAGCAACTCCTATTGAGCAAGGAGTGAGGTTTGGAGATTATGGCGACATGTTTCCACCAGGGTGGCCTAGGTCATGCCGCTTGGACATCGGAGTGCCATGTTCCGAAATCTTTCTACGAAAGACTTGACGGACTCTCCCTTTCGCTGTTTTGTAGCTAAAAGGGTAGGCATTGTGACCTCCGAATCATCTTCGAAGAAGCGTGTTAGAAACAGCTTCTCCAAGTCGCCCCAGTTCTTGATGGAACCTTCGGGGAGCTTCATGAACCATTCAAAGGCCAACCCTTTCAGGGTGCCGATGAACAGTCGCGCCAGGATGGCATCGTTATCTACCACATTCCCGGTCTGGGATTTGAAGTAGTAGATGTGCTGGTTGGGTGACCCCTTCCCGTCGAATGCTTGGAGAGTTGGAGCCTTGAACTTAGGAGGGTACGGGACTAAGTCCCACTCGGCCGGATAGGGCCGGACTACCCCAGCTTCTTGGAGGCCTTTACGGTTGGTAAGGGCCTCGAGGCGCTGCTCCAGTTGACTCATTCTTTTAGCATGAGCCTTTCCCGGGGTCTGGTCGCTTCTTGCCTGCGACGAGGGCTTGGACACATCCGAGGTAGATCGTCGTGTCTCGTCAGAAGATTCGGAGGGTGGGCTTCCTCCCTTTCTCCCTTTCCCCTTCGGTCGTCTAGGAGGAGATCTCGCTCTTTCTTCAAGCAATTTCTCAAGCATATGCTTGAGGGAGTCAATGGATCTCTGTTGAGAGGCGATTATATCCATCTGGTGCTTCTGCGTCTGTTCTAAACGCCTGGTCGTCTCCTCAGGAGTGTCGGCCATGTAGGCGGAAGTCTCCTTCTCGACGGAAGAGTTTGAAGCCTGCGACTCCACTATAGCGGAGTGAGAACCACCCATTCTAATGCCGCGGGCTAAGGCATTATAGTCAATTGGGGAATGGCCCCTGTCCGGGTGCGAGTGTGTTGATACACCCCCTCCGGTTCAGAGTCAGATTCCTCTGAGTTGACCATTAGTTGTTTTCCCTTGCTTCTGCTAGTCATGTTTGCAGTAAGCTCCGGGTATTCAACATCTGAGAAGGTTCTCCTCCTGTGGGAGCGTCTTCTCTTGGCTGATGGGGGAATCAGGGTCAGCTGTCTAATTAAAGACGGCTGGTGCACGCCTGACTCGCAATGGCATCCAGAGAGCATCTGGATGAGCTGTTGACAGCAGCATGGAGAAGTGGTCTGATTGGCACTCCTCTTCCTTGTCAAATAATCCCTCAAATCTGTGGGAGGGGGATTAAAGAGACTGGTCTCGCAACGTCGACGACGGGAGACAGTCATGTGCTGTTCAGCCTGGACACAGGTTTCAGAAACGCGGCTGTTGCGTCGCGGCTGCGTCACGCGCGTCTGGCGTCTCTGTTGATATGAGACGCGACTTTCGCGTTGCTGTCTGCTGCGTTGGAGCAGAGAGACTTGGAGAGAGTGGGCTGCTGGGCCCCACGCCTATGGGCGCGTGCTTCCTGCGTTTGACAAGACGCAGAAGCTTCGCTTCGGCGTTTGGCAAGTTGGTCTTCAGAGAGCTCAACTTGGGGAGTCTCGCGTTTGGGTCGCCAAACACGGACCTCTCGCACTGGACGAGGTGCGGGCAAGGCATCGGATCATACGCTGCGTTCAACCCCAGTCAGAAAACCAACGGTTCCGACCGAGTGTTGACGCGCGCGTCTTCTCTGTCGACGCTCGGCATTCCGATTGCGCCGTGGAGGAAGAGAGAAGCCAACAACTTCCTGGTTTGTAGAACCAGGGGTGTTTGCCACGCGGGTCTCCTGAGAGACGCTGACGCGGGCGTTCTGTGCGACACGGTCGATCGCACCAGTAGATGTGCCGGGGACCACGCGGGCCTTCAGAGAGGTGTTGGCGCGTGTGTTCTGCGCGACGCGGTTGATCGCAGCAGAGGAGTCTGAGGTTACGCGGGCCTTCTGGGAGGCGTCGGCGCGTGAACCAAACTTGGCACAGTGGGCAGCAGGAGCACCCGACAGAGCCTCAGATTGGGCTTCAGGGGGCTGTCCACTTGAGACCCTGCGGCAGACGCGGGTCTTTGGGCTCTTGGAGCCAGAAGAGAGGAACTCTTCATACTTCGCCTGGTCGAACTCGACGACGAGGGATTCGACCATTTTCCCCTTACGGAGAACGTCATCTTGCACCACGGTGCGCTCGTCAGTAACGAAGGTAGTCCCCAGCGGAGTCGCCATCTCTTGTAGGGGGCCGGAAAGTTTGGTGGTCGGAGAAAGTGGTTTTAGCTGTAAAAGATTTCCTTGATTCAAGCGAAACGATTACAACCAAAAGAACTACTCTTCCCTCTTTTCCAGTTACAAGGGAGGGAGGATGTCTGAATCTTCCCTTTGTTTAAAGCTGGGTTCTTCGTGTGGCGATGGAGAGTGAATCTTGTTCTCCGTTGACCAGATGACCGTCCTAGACCGTCGGGGGTCTTCTCTTCGGTCGGTAGAAAGAGTAACTCAGCTCCGTCTACCAAAACTCTCAAAGAGGAGGTAGGCGAAGAGCGGCTAGTACTCAGTAAGCTCGCTGAAGAGTCGTGCTTCTCTCTTGATGATCCTCCTGCCTGGATTCGATCGATTTTGATGATGCCCTATCTCAAAGCTCTCTCTCTTCAAAACTCCGATCTTCTGCCAAGCTTCGATCCTCTCAAGCTTCTCCCCCCCTCTTCATAGCAAACAAGGCTCTATTTATAGGGGTCTCAGGGGTGAAGGTGCCTCCTGAAAACGCTCCCGAATGAGGGGCCACTACCCGCTACATGCGCGGTGACTGGCCCCGCAATCAGGGCAGTTGCAACTGAGACGCGGGCGTTGGGCCAAACGCGCCTTGAAGTTTGAGACGCGGGCGTCGAGCCAAACGCGCCTTGAGACGCGGGTTTCGGGCCTTCACGTCTGGATGCTGAGGCGAGGGCGTCGGGCCGATGCGCCTGGATGCTGAGGCGCGGGCGTCGGGCCGATGCGCCTTGATGCTGAGACGCGGGCTTCGGGCCGACGCGTCTTGATGCTGAGACGCGGGCTTCGGGCCGACGCGTCTGAACGTTGTGACGCGGGTGTAGAGCCAACGCGTCTTAATGCTGAGACGCGAGCATCGATTTCTCGCGTCTAGAGCTTGAGACTCTGCTTCCTTAATGGCTGGTCTGTTAGTCATTTTTAGACAGCCTACACTCGAGAGGCATACAGGGGGCCTGGAAGGATGTGGCTCTGGACGGTCGGCTGGAGATCCACGCTACCGCTGCGCCACTCTGAGCAGTAACGGGGAGAATCCACACGCTCCGGGCTCCATAACCTGGACATGAGAATCCAGGGGAGTCAGTGAAACTCCCCAGGCGAGTAGGAATATGGATGCCAGGTGGCGAGTCAGGAGGAGCACAGGTGTCAAGTACAGAAGACAGGAGGGTTAGAACACAAATGAAGTATATAAGAAATGATATCAAGTAGGAAATACTCAGGAGGCAGATAGGTTAGGGCAGGCATGAACAGGTATGGCATAATAATCATAAAACAGGAAATCCGAATAAAACCAATACAACAAATATGGTAAGGCACATCACAGATTCATAGCCGTTTAAATTGCAGGCTTTAGCATGCGTCCCATTCCACATACCTCTACTTACAACTTAAAGAGCCGATTATTATGACACTTTATTATTACTCGTCTTACCCTGATATCTAGCTATGTGAACTAGCGTCCCAACGCACATAGATCCATATCCGAGTAAAGCAAGGTTGTTATTGGAAACTAGCGGGGGTATCAACGAACTATGTTTACAGTGGGTCCCGTGCATGCCCGGGACCACGGTCCAGGATTGTTCCGTTGCATGGAAACGGAAGCCAGCCGCAAGGCTAAACAGGAGGGACTTATGTATGCCCTTATCATAATGAAGCCAGGAATAAGGGAGCCAGCTCTCCCCTCGGTCCCCTGGAGGCCCTCAGGTCAGACCGGAAACATGATTGTACAATATACCTAATGCCACTGTAAACACGAACACATATCGATATCCGCATGTTTCCCCCGACCCAATACAAGTTGGTACTTTTTAAGGTTCAATAGTTTAATTATCACTTTACGGAAAAAAACGGGAGATGGACATGATCAGGAATTCAGGAGTACATAAGTACTATATAGTCAGGTTACTGCATGTAAAGCAGGAAAACAGGTCGCTGATCATGATACAGGATAATAAGTCAAGTTCCCGTAAAGATGATAATCACAAGTCAAACATATCATGCTGGGTGTAAAGTGATAGCATGACAGGATGATGATATTTAACCAGCAACTAAACATGATAAAAGATTGATAATAGTCTGGGTAAGTCATGGTCATAACAATAGAGTCTTGCCAAATAATGGCATGCCAGGTGGTCAGGTGATAACACAGTTACCAAGTGATATACATGTGTTAAAAGGTAGCATGTAATTGACAGGTCTGAAGTAATGGCAAATGGTAACATGGAAGTAACTCAAAGTCCAACGACCACGAAGGGTCGGCCACGCATGATATATGATGAAGAAACAAGCATATCATAAGCAAGGTACAAGCACAAGATGAAGCTACCATAATACAAGCAATTGTAGTGCAATACATGAATATGGAAATAAGAAGCGAAATACTTATCGACCGATGAAACGGGAAACTCAAATAGAGAAGAGCGAGACTACTCGCCTAAACCACCAAAGTGCCGAAAGATCCGAAATCCACTGAACTTGGGACGCGCCATAACCTGTGATATAATTATGTAGAGTGAAGAGGAGAGAGAAAGAGAGAAGGGAAGATGATGTTTGTCAAGTGACAAGTCAAGTGATACTAAGATATGATATAAGTCTAGAGGGTAAGGTTCATATTCAAGAAAGAAATCAACTAAGACAAACAGCCAAAGTTAGTCGACTAGGGTGGAAGAGTAGTCGACTAATAGGGGTCTTAAGTCGACTAGCAGTCTGGATTAGTCGACTAAAACTGGGTTCCAGAGAGTTGGAATTCTGTTTCAGGAAAAGTTAGTCGACTAGGATTAAATGAGTAGTCGACTATCAATGATCTCAAGTCGACTAACAGATACGTTAAGTCGACTAATACTGAGTAACAGAGAGTTGGGTTTTGATTCAGGAAAAGTTAGTCGACTAGGTAGAAAAGGGTAGTCGACTAGTAGTCTATAGTCGACTAATAATTAGGCTAAGTCGACTGGAGCCGAGAGTTAGGTTTCTGGTTCATGAAAGGTTAGTCGACTAGGGTCAAGGGTGTAGTCGACTAAGGGTCTCTAGTCGACTGGTAATTTGGTCTAGTCGACTAAAACTGTGTTTCCAGAAAGGTTACGTTTCAACTAGGGTTTTCTAGTCGACTAATCTATAGGTCTAGTCGACTAATCGTCTGGAAACAGCATACAGAACAGATTTCTATGGTTGTGTGTTTGATAATCAAATGGCATGATTTGAAGACCTAAGTATACATGATATGAAAATACAAGTATCCTAAGAATTATCCAAGGCTTGGTGAAGAAGAACACTTACCTAAAAGAAGTACAAGGTGATGGAGTGATGGTGGTAGTGATGGAAGTTGATGATGAAGAAGAAGGTGAGGTCTTTGTTGGAGTTGATGAAGTTGTGGTGGCTTCCATGGAGATGAAGGAGGAAGAAGATGACCTTGGTGATCCTTAGGGAGTTGGTGGTTGTTGTTGTAGTGATGGAGATGAAGAGGAGTTGATGGAGGTTAGGGTTTTGGTGAAGAGAAGTGAAGGGAAGTGAAAAAAAGGAATGAAATGAAAAGGGAAGGTTTAAATAGGATTTTGGATTTGTGAAGGAGGTGTAATTAATGTAGATGAGAGGGGGCTTTTTGCAAAGTGGAGGAGGGGATGAGTGTCCCTCTCTTGGCCACTTGGCCGGCCATGGAGGAGAGAGAGAAAGGGGGCATTAATGGTGGAGGTTGGTGGAAGTGTGTGGAGAGGAAAAATTGGAATTGTTGGAATTTTGGAAAATAGGAAAAGGCTTTGACTTGTGGAGGAAGGAAAGAAATAAAGGAAAAGGAAAAAGGAAAGAAATTCATATGAGGAGATATTTTCTTGGAAAAGAATTTGAAAATAATGAAAGTGGCGGATTCCCGGGATTCAGTTGCGGATGCGGTAATCTTTCGGGAAAATACCGGAATCGTCCGAAATTCAAGTATCTCAGAACGACCCAAAATAATTATCAAAAATCAAGAATATAATACTAAGTATCATAGTGAAATCCGTTTTAGGAAATACTTTATAGTTTTAAAGCTAAAAATCCCGGAACCAATTATCTACCGACTCCGGTGGAATTTTCATAAATTCATAAAATCCTCAGAAAAAGCATTTAGGTAGGAAATGTAATTCTAAGACATAATGTCTAAAGACCCATCTAGAAATTCCTAGCTGTTTGTGAAATAAAAATCCGGGAATCGGTCAACGGAACTGGCCGACACCGGTTTTGAAGACTTTCATTTAATTCCAGAAAAATCTAGAAAATCATAGAAAATATATAATATTGGAAAATGATATTTAAAACTAAAATCGGTCAATTCTAATTATCAGAATGTCTAAATCGAGTAATACTCTAGGATCGGGCCTTCGGTTCAGACTAGGGCTGACTCCAAGACCACGAATCCAAATCCAAGACAAAACAACCATATAAGGAATTCATAATACAGAATAAATACAGGAAGTAAATCGAAAAAATACGATCGAAAATCTGAATACGCAACTAAGTACGTATCCTGGGAACGGGGTATTACATATATACCCTCTCAAACTTAGATTTTTTCTTTATTTACCACTCAGAAAGCTCTATTTGCATATATATCCTTATAAATCCGAAGAGTCTGCAGGTATACCCATATCGTCACAATTTTATTCTAATGACCAAAATACCCTTTGCATGTATACCCTTGCGAATTTTATTTTTAATACTCTATATTTTTTCATATTGGTAACTTTTTTGTAGATAATGTTTAATATCAAACTATATTTTGGAAACATGGATTATCTGCTACATCAAAATATCAATATTTTAATAAATAATATGTTAAAGATGCCAGTAGATGAGCAAGTTTGCAAGTTCTAATAAAAATGATATGTACATCTGCATCTTTAATTTTTTATACTTTTTTTCAAATTATTAGAGTTCATAACAATTTTTCAAATTATATAGAGAGAGCTAACCACCGGTTGGTCATTAATGTTGGCTTGAATTTCACGCAAAAGAATAGAAAGGAACCTCTAGTGACATAATAGTTTCTTTTCTTTTTTTCATTTAAGAAAGGTATGTAGCCGGTCGGGTCTAGTGAGTAGTGATCTCCACATGCCGTGAAGTCGAACCATTGTGTAATATGCATTTTAGTGTACCCGGCGAAATTTAGTGAAGAGATTCGACCCATGACCTTCCACAAGCGAAAAAAATGTATTGCCATTTGAGCCTTGCTCAACTCGAAGATACTTAATGGTTGATATCAAAATCTTAATATATCTTCATATCATTTCTGTCAAGTCTTACAAGTAAAAATGAGACCCCCAAATCACACAATATTTACTCAACTAATTATATTAAATGCACAATTTGCATACATACAGTCATCAAATTAGTGAAATTGCTCAAAGAAAATTATATCCAACATAAATTTATTACCCGTGCAGAAAATCTAATTATAAATAGAAAGAAAGAGTTATCAATCTTATTTATTCTCCCAAAACAAGTTCCAGACAGAATTAGGACAGTTTTCATGCCATACTAAATTTGGAAAACGAATCACTTTAGAAAATATCAGCTTGAAAAGAAAAGAAAGAAAAAAAAAGAAGGGAAAAGAACCAAAAGGAAATCTGAGTTCTTGGCAAAAACAATAGATCTCAGGTGACAAAAACACTGGACCCCTAATTATTTGTTCTGTTTTTGACTTTTCATTTATAAAAAGTCAACGATTATTTTGATTAACTAACACGCGACCCTCTGCTGCTTCATGTGTTCTTGTTCCCCCGAGTTAAAAAATACACAGCGTATTCGTGGGCTGCCGCGGAATTACCGAGGAATACGCCGGCCACGATTTATACTGTCACCCCTCTTGTTTATGCTCCACTCCAAAAACAGAAAGGCTTCACAAAATGATATGAACACTTGTTATCAGAGAGAATCTCTGTGATTCTCGTAAACAAAAATACATAAAACAATAGATGCACTTCTTCAGTTGCACTCCAGAATCTAGATGAAATTATGGAAAAAAGAGACTAACGTGGGGAGCAAAAGAGAGCTTATATTATAAGCTCTCTTGTTAGTTTATTATGACCATCATAACTAATATCATGAAATAATGAAGCTTTTCTTTCAGCCCCTGCTATAATATAATGCAGTGGCACTTACGTAGAAGTCACCATGATACGTTATCAAAACAGCACAAGTTGTTTGCTGGATTGGCGAAAAGTTTGATTAATTTCTGACCACTTTAATACAATTAGTTGTATTTCTTGATACGGCAAGAGCTTGCAATCATAATATATATATATATTTTTTGGTGAGGTTTGTTGTTCACTAATTTCCCAGTTGAAGAGTCAGGACCGTTGACTCGTGTATAATGATTGAGATAGTTGACTTGCTCGTGATCCAATCTAGTGAATCAATCTCTCCCTCTGCTTAAATTGCAGAAGCATGTGATTTGATTTGCCGTGAAGTAGTTTAGCACTTGTTAGCTTCATTAATCTAATGAGAAGAAGTGACAATTATATTTGTTTAGTTTCTGCACTAGAATTCCCTTCACACGAAATGGATTAAATTAACTAGTGTGATGCCTCAATCCTGATGATGTTTTTTTTTTTTTTTGTTACAGCCCAGAGAAAAGAAGCTCACTTTCAAGTGACAAGGAGCCATCTTTGTTCTCTTGGGACCTCGCTGCAAGTGACAAAGAGCTATCTTTGTTCCCTTGGGACTGTAGGAAGCTGGGTTTTCCCCCTTATTCTTACTTGGCGTATTGGAGAAATAATTAAATAAAGTAGAGTAAGGAATAGAAGCTTTATATTCAGATATCACCTTTGGGAAAGCTGATCCTTTGCTTCAGCACTCTATGATGTAGGATTTGCTGCCTGTTTATTTTCCATATTTAATTTTATTTACGAACAGAAAGAAATAATTAAAGTTTTAACCTTGGGTTAATGAATGAAGAATCATTCTTCTTTGTACAGAACTAGGTTTATTTTTAGCCCACTTTCTCTTCTAGTGGTCAGTTTCCAAGCCCGCGAGATTACGACAGGTATCCATCTAATCTCTGGGTGGATGTCTGACACGTAGCCCTCTCCAGAACTTTTGAAGGAGAGTTTTAGTTCAATTCAAATTTCATGCTGTTCAAATAGTTAGAAGATTAGAAATAGAGTCGGTTGCAAGTACCCCTATCTTCAGGTCAACTTAACATTTGAACCTAATGGTTACAGTTCTGAAGTGGATTGATCATATCAACAGCTGTACGATGATCTCTAATAAAGGCGAACATGAGTTCTACCAATTCAAATCAGGATGTTCGGCTCCATACCGCCTCCATGATAAGCAGTTAAATTAGGATAAAATATTCAGTTAAATGAGAATCATGTAATCTTATCTAAAGACATCCACATGTATAAATAGAGAACCCCTCCTGCGAGAGGGAGGACGATCAATTAATCCCACAAACCCTAACACTAGAGATCAGATGAACACTATTGTAAGTTTCCAGAATTATAAAGGAATTCTCTCTATCTCTCCGCGGTTTTTTCCTTTTCGGGTTTTCACGTAAATCTCTGTGTTTTCCTTTGATTTAATCTTTACGATTCACCTATTAGTCTCTGAAAATTGATGCGTGGATAACTCCTCTGAGAATTACTCACCGCATTTTGGTGATTTCATTGAGATCTTTAAGTCTACACTCTTAAGTTTTCCTAATCAAATACTCTAATATTTCCTCAAAACAACCTCATATCATTGATGTGGCTCCACCAAAGAAGAATATCTCCCAGGCTACAGCCACTGCCCTCACTGCTCCAAAAGGAAAGGGGAAAGTTATTGAGGTCGCAGAGCCTGCGAGTCATAGAACCAACCAATCTGACATCCACGTCAATGACAATGGGGATTTCCACTCTTCCTCTACCTTGCCGGGGGGGGGGGGGGGGGGGTGCTAGATGCTGGACCCGAGCCCCAGCACACCGCGAGCAACTCCTCCAGATGCTTTCCAGCCTGCAGAAATAGATGGAGATCAGCAAGCAGAGATGATTCGATTCGCGAGATGGCTGCTCTTGAAAAAGATGCAGCAACTTATGTCCAGACGCGACTATCAAACAGGTCGATATACTGCGCAAGTCGCAGTCTTCTCGAACCGTCGAAGAAAGAGCTCAGAGTCTCCCGTCATCACAGCATGACAAGAAATCCACGCAATCCACCGGCAATTCAAAGCGAGACTGGTCGGAGACTTGCGACGATGATGAGCGCTCCGAGGACTTAGAGCGTCCCCAAACCCCGAAGTTTCTTCGCATTGAGGATATCATGGATCTAGTCCGGAAGCGACTCAACCAAACGGGCTAACAATTTCTAAAAGGAATGGAGCACAGTGGGCTGAGGCCCTCTGACTCATCATCGTCAGAGGAAATCACCACACTCCGTTTCCTGAGGAAGTTTATGATGCCCATCTTTGACCACTACTCGGGAACCTCAGACCCTCTCTTTCATCTCTGCTAGTTTCAGGACAAGATGACAATCTACGCTCAAGACGGTCTCCTCCTCTGTCAGGTATTTCCTTCTAGTCTCAAGGGTGCCGCTTATCATTGGTTCTACTCACTCCCAAAGAACTCCCTCTGAAGCTTCGAGATGTGACTGACGCCTTCTACAATCAGTTCCTTCTTAGAGAGAGTTCCAGAGGAGTAGTAACCATCTCCTCACTATGAGGATGAAACCAGAGGAAAGCCTGAAGAACTACGTTAGTTACTTTTAAAGCTAGATGACATTGGTGTGCAATTGCAACAAAGACATAGCCGTCGCAACACTCATCAGTGGGTTGCAGGCCACTAACTCATTCTACAAGTATATGGTGAAGAACAATGTCACCAAGATGAGGGACATTCTTGTCTGAACACAAAAGTACATGCAGATCGAGGAAGCGACGGGGGGTGCTAATAAATGCCCCCCAAGCAAGGGTTCGAGGGTGAGAAGCCTAAGCAACAGTTCTCCCCGAGGAAGACCCCGAGTCACAGTTCCGCCGATGTCCACAAACCGCGCCGACACATGCGTGAGTTGAGCAGGGATGACGCTGCAGAGCCTGACCTAATTCCATTCCGGATCCCCATTTCCCACGTGTTTAACACCATCAAAGACCAACCCTGAGTAAGGCGTCCTGCACGACCTCTCTCGCAGAACCCGAAGGGACCAGGATCTCGGTAGTACTGCGCCTTTCATGACGGGATGGGCCACCCTAACGTCGAGTGTCGAACCCTCCACGACACCTCTAAGACCTGGTTAATCAAAGATATCTCTGAGAGTTGCCTTCGGAGACTGAGATACAAAGGGAGCCCCCACAAGATGTCTAGGTTGGCAGCTCCCTCATGCAGTATCGAGAGGTGAATGCGATCTTTGGCACCTCCCTGATAGATGACGCCACCACAAAGGAAAGGGCCATTTATTTTAATAAGGCTCAGAGGGACAACTACCCAGCGATTCTGATGAGCCCACCTTCGTCACCGGGCATACCCATCTACTTCTCGGAGACCAATGCCTACGCCATGCACTTTCCGCACAATGACATTTTGGTCGTGACAATGCATATCGGTTGTTGCGGGATGTCAAAGATCTCGACGGAGAAGCAGTGTCAACATTCTGTACGGGCACACCTTAGATCTTATGGAGGACACTCCCGAGTTGGCTCGAAAGATGCTTCTCCCTTAGACTTAGTCACTTCTCTATGTATTTGATGGGAGCGAGGTGCTCACCAGGAACAGTTATGTTCCCCGTCCGAGTGGATCCAAACAATGTTGTCATAGAGTTCTGCATCCTCGATGTCGAATCTTCCTACAACGCTATCCTCGGGAGGCCATGAATTCATATGATGAGAGCAGTCTCGTCCACTGATCATTAACTCATAAAGTACCCCACAAGGGGTGACCAGGCGATGGCCCGAACCATAGCCGAGGTAACCTGAAAAAAGTCCGACTGGGTGACAAAGACCTCCCGAGCAGTCACTGACGAAGGATCCCCAACAGACAAGAAATAAAAGAGGGTTGCTGACTAATATCAATCACAGAGTGGTGAAACCCAAGACTCCAATTCCCTTGCCGAGTCGAAGGACCCGGACCCGGACCCACCCAACGATACACGAGACCAAGATAGCAAGACCGAGGAGGAGCTCAAGTCTTTCTCTGTAGATCCACATCACCCAGAATAGATCTTCTGAATCGGCTCGAAGCTACATCCCCAAGAGAAGGCCTTGTTCAATAAGTTTCCGTCAGAAAATTTGGTTGTATTTGCGTGGACCCCCACTGATATGCCTGAAATTGATCCTGCCATCATTTGCCACAAGTTCTCCATCAAGACAAATGCCAAACCTGTAAAATAGAAGCCTAGGAGGATGAATGAGAAATGGAGTTGTGAAGGTTCACCTAGAGGGGGGGGGGTGAATAGGTGATGGCTAATCTAATGGTCACTTAATGATGAATAATGCGGAAGCTAAAAATAATTATGACCTAATTAAATCTTTTACACTAAACACTATGTATAACACAAGAGTGTTGCCGAATTCCCCGTGAAGGGCTCTGGACAAACTCCTCTAGATTCCCCTTGAATGGGTTGAGGTGCCGCGTTGGCTCTCTTGGTTGAATACAAGTGTTAGCAAACAAACCCAAGCAAGTATATCAATATGAGCACAAGGAATATATCATGCATATAAAGGCAAAGACAAGATAAGTAATGCAAGATATAAACAAGGGAGAGAGAGAGAGAGAAAAGGCAATCGCAAACACAAAGGGTTTGTTTCGAGGTTCGAGCACACTTGCTCTACATCCCCGCCTTCGACACACGAAGGATTTTCACTATGCAAGATCCCAATGGATCTCTCCTCGGTGCCGCAACACCTACAAGCCCTCGGACTCCCTAGTCCCGTACACACGCAAGCCCCACAAGCTTGCTGAGGCCGCACCTCAAAACACCGAGTCCGCACCCGAACTCAAAACAACGCGGACACACACGTCCGCCTCCTCAAAGAAACAAAGATGAACTTTGGTGATCACAACTCTTGATCACCTAAAATCCTCTCACAACAAAACCCTATAGGTAGATATAGCAATGGAAAGCTCAAGTGTTTGTGTGAGAAAACAAGGATTGAGATGGTGGAGGAAAACTCAAAGAATCTCTTTTAACACACTCTAAATAAAATCTTCCCTTTAGATAGGAAATATTTGCTCTCTATTTTGTGGAGAAAAACTTCTGAAAAGAGTGGGAAAAACTGACTCTAAAACTATCTCCAAATCTTAAAGAAAACAGCCCCCAAATGACCCTTTATATAGAGTCTGGAAAACTAGCCGTTGGGGCTCTGTCAGAGCTGCCGGTCGACCCGCCCGGTCGACCGCCAACGGTCAGAAATCCGACCGTTGGAGCCACGGTCGACCGTCGGGTCGACCGAGCCACTGGAGCAGAGAGTCGAACTCTCTGTCGGTCGACCCGTACGGTCGGCCGAAATTTCCAGAGAGCAGAGCTCTCTGGAGCGATCGACCGGCACGGTCGGCCGTCCTCTAGTGCACAAAGGCGTGCACGTCGGTCGACCGGGCCGGTCGACCGACTTCAGGATTAGTCGACTATAAAGGAAGCAAGTCGACTTATCTGAAGCCTGAAACAGTTTTCTGGGATTAAAAAGTTAGTCTCTTTGGCTCAAATAAAATCCCATAAAATACATAAAAATCTTTAAAAATAGTTTTTACCAATATACTTTGATAAACAAACATGCTTGCACAAAATCAAGGCATGTTATAAAAGATTGGACTATTTTTGTAACTTGGAAATATTTGGCTCATGATAAAAACTGTTTTTTTTCAAAACAATATTTTTCCAAAACATGTTTTTCCAAATCTTCATCAAATACAAAACAAGATATACTTTTAAAGCATAGTGTGTATGGATATGATCCACTACACAATCAAGATGAAATATCTATGTTTTTGACAATAAGCATAAACTTGATTTTGGTTGAAAGATATGTATATATGCAAATACCAAAAACCAAACATGATATTTTTCCAAAATGAAAATCTTTTCTAAACTGAAAATTCTTTTATGAAAAGACAACAAATACAAGAGTGTGTGTGTGATATCTACTTGAACAATTCACCAACTACTCTATCCTTTACATTTTATCTAAAAACAAAAACAAAATCTTATACCTAGACACAAGTCTTCATCTTCTTGAAGTCTTCACTTGAAGCCTTCTCATCTTCTTGACTTGGTCCAAGCTTGATCCAAAAGCTCCTTAGATCACACCGTGCTAGCTCCAAATCTTGACATTTTATCCTTTGTTGAGCTATTCACCTACTAAGATCTTGATAATGAATCTGTCACTAATTAAACACAAGATCATTAGTAAACATAATTTCATGAGTTGATCATCATCAAAACTAGGGTGATAGGCCTTTGGACCAACAATCTCCCCCTTTTTGATGATGACAAAACTCATGAAGTTATATATGCATGGATTAAAGTAAAGCTTCAAAGAAGCTCCCCCTTAACTCATGTATAACACAAAATAATAATATATGCAATGAAGCTCATAAACATGTATGCAAATGAATGGAGATAAAACAAAATAAATCTTTTTCTCCTATTTGCAAAACAAAACATATATGCATAACATACAAGGAAGACAAATACTTCTCCCCCTTAAGCAATGAAAACATGCATATAAACTCAAATACTTCTCCCCCTTTTTGTCAATCATCAACAAAGGGTTCAAAGTAAAATCAAATCAAATAAATTTTTTTTCCTCCCCCTTTTTGTCAAAAACAAAAGATCAAGAAGGGGTAATACAAATCAATCAATAAAGATTTATATGCGATATACATTCATGAAGAGGAAGACGCTAAGTTAGCTTCCCTACACATATGCATTACATGAAGAAGGGATGACAAGCCCTAACTCACATAATACATATTATGTAATGCATAAGAGGAGATGTGAAGCTCCCCCTACACACGTATATCATATAAAGAAGAGCTGTCAAGCTCCTCAATTTATAATATACTCAACATGAATCTATATGTAGAAGAGATGTTAAGCTCTCCTTACATATAGGAAATACATACCAAAACATTTTTAATTTTTTTTAATTTTTTTTAAAGGTATCAGAGCTCTTGTAAAACAAACAAATTTTAAGATACCAAATTGAAAATAATCATTATTGTAAAACATATTGATACCAATTGAAATTTAACAAATATGAAGTTGAAGCATTTTGATATCAATGGTAAACATAATGATCCAAAAAATTTTATTTTTCATCATAAACTTTGTGCTTTAAAAAAATGTGAACCAATTTAAAGTTAAGCACATGAAAATCATATATATATATGAAATGAGTATACCAATTTACATAGATACATACATATATAGGCAAACAAAATATGAGTATATACAAAAAATTATCAATTTAGATACCAATTGAAAGAATTTCAATGATACCAATTGAAATAACAATGTAAATCAAGTATATATCTCATATAACTACCACCCAACTCATGCACATGTATCATTGGATTCTTTCAATATAGAGCATACATGAGTATGGTCGCCCATCCATCCTCCCATTGATGGTAGGGGTTTTCAAAAATAGATTTGAAAATATTTTAGCATTGAAAATCACTACCAAATGAGGAACAATAACTAGTTAAAATAATTTTTGAAAAACTAGTTAAAGATCCTTCAAAAACATGAAATCAAAGCATATGTATTTCATGAATCATACCAAATACAAGAATTGACACTCGATCTATGAAGCTCAAAATATGTTCATGAATCAAAGTCATGACAAAAGAAATAAAGTGTGAGTGTACAAGAATCATGTATATAGCATTTACATGAAAATAGTCATTGAAGCTCAAAAAGATCATAAGTCACATTTTAATAAAACAAAAATATGAAAAATCATTTTTCATTAAAACAATAAACTTCTAGGCATATGTATGATTTATCCAATCCTAACAATACACATACATATCCCAAACATAAAAGAGTCTATCAAATGTATTTGCATGAAGGCAAGAGACTCACGGGGATACATGTATATTTATTAGATTTGAATAAAAATACATATACATGAAGTAAAACATGAAAATAGGTAAAACAAGTGTAAATGAAAGAATCATCAAAACTAGGCTATACATGTGCATATAGTGAGTACAAATGAACAATGAAGTGCAAACGTATATGAATCAAATGTGGCTCACTACTTGTACATGTATAAATTCAAGTTTTGACAAATACTACATCTAAACAAGATTTTACCACATGAAGCACATAAAACACATGAAACATGATCATGCTAAAGATATCATGAATGAGCAAGTATGAACATAAATAAAATGGGAGTTTAGAGATTGTTACCAACTCCAAAGCTCCAATCATGGTGGTTGTCCCACCAAAACTTCCTTGATAGCGATGCATCAATAAGTGTGTCCATCATATCCATTTGCATCCACCATCAAGGCACCAAATCTCTCACGTCTTGAGAGATCCCTCACCTACATCAAAAACATGGGGTGGGGGTTTTGGTACCCATTTTTTTCTTGGGTCCTTGGGGTTAGCTTTGTAAGGCACCCAAACATTTTTATGATTAGCAAAATTTAAAACATGCAACTTATCAAAATAAAATTTTGCTAAATGGCCTTTGCGGCCACAATGTGTACACTTGTACACCTTATGATGCTTATGTGTGTTGGTGTGATCATGACGTGCAACATAAGCATGATGAGAATGATGTGCATGAATGTGTGGAGTTTGTTTCTTTGAAAACATAGACTCCAACCTAGAATGATCAAATGCACATTTGCTTAAAGTTGAGCTCAAATTATTAATTTTATTTTTCAAAAGATTAATCTCACTATCATCAATGGTGGCATGTAAAGACATGTGAGATATAGAGTCATTTTTCTTCTTTTTAGAAACTTTTTCTTTTTCTTTTTCTTTTACAAAAATTTTTCTTTTCAAAGAGTTGTTTCTTGAAAAGCAATTTCTTTTTGTTCTTCCACCAAAATAATTTTATTTTTCAAATTCGTGTTCCCTTCACAAAGATCATTTAATTTAGACATAAGGGAAACATTCTCATTTTTCAAATCTTTATTTTCTTTTTCTAAACATGCAATATTAGATTTAAAAGAATCTTGTTCTATATGCATGCAATCAACTTTCTTTTTCAAATTTTTATTTTCCTTTTTAATCATGTCATATTTCTTAAGCAATAATTGACAAAAAGTGGTAAGCTCATCATATGACATGTCCTCATCCTCGGATTCGGTAGTTATCTCAAGGGGGTTATCTCCTTGGACCATATAGCACTTGTTGGAGGTGTCGCTTCCAAGATCCGAATCGCTCCTGGCATAATATAGATCCTTTTCGCCAAGGGAGGTGATGATGTTCCAAGCTACAAAAGCCGAATCAATGTTAGAAACCCTAGATAAATATTCATCATTTAGGGTTGACTTTAAAGCATGAAGGGCTTTTGCATTAGCCTCAAAATTCTTACCATCTAAAGAATATGCTATTAGTAGTGGCAAGATATACATGAAAACCTAAGGCTTTGAGGCACAAAGACATCTTAACCTTCCAAATTTGGATGTTAAGAATGTCAAAAGTGGGTGGTGACATGAAGTCTATGGTGTGTGTACACAAATATTGTGATTAGCCTAAAAATGAGGATCTTTTACTCTAGGTTGTTAGACCAAATCAGAGTACCAAGCTCTGATACCAATTGAAGGTTCACCTAGAGGGGGGGTGAATAGGTGATGGCTAATCTAATGGTCACTTAATGATGAATAATGCGGAAGCTAAAAATAATTATGACCTAATTAAATCTTTTACACTAAACACTATGTATAACACAAGAGTGTTGCCGAATTCCCCGTGAAGGGCTCTGGACAAACTCCTCTAGATTCCCCTTGAATGGGTTGAGGTGCCGCGTTGGCTCTCTTGGTTGAATACAAGTGTTAGCAAACAAACCCAAGCAAGTATATCAATATGAGCACAAGGAATATATCATGCATATAAAGGCAAAGACAAGATAAGTAATGCAAGATATAAACAAGGGAGAGAGAGAGAGAGAAAAGGCAATCGCAAACACAAGGGGTTTGTTTCGAGGTTCGAGCACACTTGCTCTACATCCCCGCCTTCGACACACGAAGGATTTCCACTATGCAAGATCCCAATGGATCTCTCCTCGGTGCCGCAACACCTACAAGCCCTCAGACTCCCTAGTCCCGTACACACGCAAGCCCCACAAGCTTGCCGAGACCGCACCTCAAAACAACCGAGTCCGCACCCGAACTCAAAACAACGCGGACACACACGTCCGCCTCCTCAAAGGAATAAAGATGAACTTTGGTGATCACAACTCTTGATCACCTAAAATTCTCTCACAACAAAACCCTATGGTAGATATAGCAATGGAAAGCTCAAGTGTTTGTGTGAGAAAACAAGGATTGAGATGGTGGAGGAAAACTCAAAGAATCTCTTTTAACACACTCTAAATAAAATCTTCCCTTTAGATAGGAAATATTTGCTCTCTATTTTGTGGAGAAAACTTCTGAAAAGAGTGGGGAAAACTGGCTCTAAAACTATCTCCAAATCTTAAAGAAAACAGCCCCCAAATGACCCTTTATATAGAGTCTGAAAAACTAGCCGTTGGGGCTCTGTCAGAGCTGCCGGTCGACCCGCCCAGTCGACCGCCAACGGTCAAAAATCCGACCGTTGGAGCTACGGTCGACTGCCCGGGTCGACCGAGCCACTGGAGCAGAGAGTCGAACTCTCTGTCGGTCGACCCGTACGGTCGGCCGAAATTTCCAGAGAGCAGAGCTCTCTGGAGCGGTCGACCGGCACGGTCGGCCGTCCTCCAGTGCACAAAGGCGTGCACGTTTGTGCACGTCGGTCGACCGGGCCGGTCGACCGACTTCAGGATTAGTCGACTATAAAGGAAGCAAGTTGACTTATCTGAAGCCTGAAACAGTTTTCTGGGATTAAAAAGTTAGTCTCTTTGGCTCAAATAAAATCCCATAAAATCATAAAAATCTACAAAAATAGTTTTACCAATATACTTTGATAAACAAACATGCTTGCACAAAATCAAGGCATGTTATAAAAGATTGGACTATTTTTGTAACTTGGAAATATTTGGCTCATGATAAAAAACTATTTTTTTTTCAAAACAATATTTTTCCAAAACATGTTTTTCCAAATCTTCATCAAATACAAAACAAGATATACTTTTAAAGCATAGTGTGTATGGATATGATCCACTACACAATCAAGATGAAATATCTATGTTTTTGACAATAAGCATAAACTTGGTTTTGGTTGAAAGATATGTATATATGCAAATACCAAAAACCAAACATGATATTTTTCCAAAATGAAAATCTTTTCTAAACTGAAAATTCTTTTATGAAAAGACAACAAATACAAGAGTGTGTGTGTGATATCTACTTGAGCAATCCACCAACTACTCTATCCTTTACATTTTATCTAAAAACAAAAACAAAATCTTATACCTAGACACAAGTCTTCATCTTCTTGAAGTCTTCACTTGAAGCCTTCTCATCTTCTTGATTTGGTCCAAGCTTGATCCAAAAGCTCCTTGGATCACACCGTGCTAGCTCCAAATCTTGACATTTTATCCTTTGTTGAGCTATGCACCTACTAAGATCTTGATAATGAATTTGTCACTAATTAAACACAAGATCATTAGTAAACATAACTTCATGAGTTGATCATCATCAAAACTAGGGTGATAGGCCTTTGGGCCAACAAGTTGTGCCATCAGCGATGAAGTTGATCGCCTACTGCAGATCGGCTTCATCCGAGAGACCTTCTACCCCAACTGGTTCTCCAATCCCGTACTCATGAAGAAGAATGGCAAATGGAGGGTCTGCATCAACTTTATTAACCTCAATGAAGCTTGCCTAAAGGATAACTCCCCCTCCCGAGGATCGATCAGCTGGAAAAAGCAACAACAGGCAATAGACTCCTCAGCTTCATGGACGCCTACTCCGAGTACAACTAGATCAAGATTTACCCATCAGATAAAGAAAGGACTGCTTTCTGGTCAAGGAATCTATTGCTATTCAGACTCAAAAATGCTAGGGCCACCTTTCAGCGCGCGATCGACAAGGTCTTTAAGCATTTAATCGGGAGAACAATAGAGGTGTACGTCCACGACATGTTGGTAAAAAGTACCATGCGCGCGGATCACGTCCAATATTTAGGCGATGCATTCAACCTCCTATGAAAATATAAGGTAAAACTCAATACCGAGAAGTGAACATTCGGGGTTGCGTTCGGGAAATTTTTAGGACATCGTTACTTAATGGGGTATCGAGGCCAACCCCAACTAGATATCTGCCATCTTAAACATAAGGTCGCTCGCATGTATGAAGGAGGTCCAGATGCTGAACGGACGCCTCGCTGCCTTGAACCAATTCATCAACCTGTCCATGAACAAATGCAAATCCTTCTTCCAAGCCTTGAAGAAAAGGGGGGCGATTTATGCTGGAATGAGGAATGCAAATCAGCTTTTCAAAATCTGAAGAAATATCTGGCGTCACCACTACTCTTGTCCAAGCCGACCTCGGGGGAGATTCTGTTCTTTATCTAGTCGTCTCGGAGTCGGCCGTGAGCGGAGCCCTAATTCGGGAAGAAGAAGGCATGCAAAAGCTAGCATACTGCCATTCCTTGAATGGACCACAAACCCGATACCAAAGGCTGAAAAAGTTGATACTTTTTCTCATCATCATCTTGAGGAAGCTCATATTGGAACATATTTCGATGACGACATTTGTGAAGCATTTCATTTGGAGCTCTAACACACGACAAATCAAGAGTTCTTCATAATCAAGACTTCCCAAAGAGAGTTGATATGATGTATTTTGTAATTATGAAATAGCATGTCAAAAGCCTTGATGCACACACACATATCTTAGACTTATAGTCGACTTATATCCCTTTATAGTCGACTAACCCATAGTGTAGTCGACTTGACCAAATCCTAGTCGACTAATCCTGTGTCTCATTTGATACCCAACTCTCTGTTTGTCTGTTAGTCGACTTGACAGAAGACCTAGTCGACTAATAGATCCTTGTAGTCGACTAACCCATTTCCCCTAGTCGACTAATCACTGGCCTTGTCGACTTATAAAGAAGTTGCAGTCGACTTGGTTCAGTTATCCAGAAACCTGTCACTTGAGCCTATCTTGATCTAGTCGACTTATACCCAAACCTAGTCGACTAATCTTTGGAATAGTCGACTAACTCAAAAGGCAAGTCGACTATAGGCAGTTTCTGACTGTTGGACAGTTTCTTTATTCTGGTATTTTTTGCAACGTTCTTCAATGTTTGAACATTCAAAAGGAACCTATTAACTACCCTAACTACTCCTAGAGTGCAGCTATAAATAGGGTTGTTAATCTAAGGCAAAATACCAATTCTAATCTTCAGTTTTCTAATCAAAAATTCTGCCAATCCTGAAAACTGTTCCCACTTCAGTTCTTCACCAAATTCCAACTCTATAGTGAAGTTCTCTGAAGTTTTTCTCCTATACTAGACCTTGTCCACGTTCATACACAGTACCAAGGCTTATAGGAAGTGTTATAATCCTCAAAGATATCATTGTACAAGAGGGTCTTCTTGGTGTAGAAGCAAGTTGTACAAGGTGGTGATTGTTCTCTTGGTTAAAGAGAAGGTGTACACATTTGGCAAAGGGGATTTGTCAAGTGGTGTGCATGGTTGTGATTTTGGGTGTACAAAATTAAGGATAAAGGAAAATCTCAAGCGGGTGGCTTGGGGACTGGATGTAGGTCACGAAGACCGAACCAGGATAAATCTTTCGTGTTTGCGTTTGTTTAAACTTTTTTGAGATTTGATTTCCTTAATTGCAAGTTTATTTATTTGATTAACTTTAATCCTTCTTTGTTTAGTATTTGTGTTGACTTCGTATTTTAGATCCATAAGTGCCAACAGAGAAAGTTCAATAATTGACATCATATTGGGACCAACATTTGGTATCAGAGCAGGTCTCACATTTGGTATCAGAGCAGGTCTCACATTTGGTATCAGAGCAGGTCTCACATTTGGTACCTGAACCTTGAACCGGCATACAAGCCCTGCATACCTAGTCAACAACAAGTAAGGATGGCAACGGAGTTTCCTTCGTCACAATTCAAAGAAGGACATTCTACACAACGTCCACCGCTATTTGACGGATCCAACTACAACTATTGGAAGTGTAGAATGAAGATCTACTTGCAATCGCTCAACTACGAACTTTGGAACATCGTAGAAGCACCGTACACCAAACCAACAACCAACTATAACGCTTGGAGTGATGATCAAAAGAAGAATGCGAACCTTGACGCCAAAGCGATGAATGCTCTATTCTGTGCCTTAACCAAAGAAGAGTTCAACCGTGTGTCAACAGCCACTTCTGCACATCAAATATGGCATACTCTTCAGGTAACACACGAAGGCACAAATAAAGTTAAGGAATCTAAAATATCTGTTCTTGTCTACAGGTTTGAATTATTTAAAATGGAGGAGAATGAAACCATATCAGAAATGGTTACAAAATTCACCGACATTACCAATTCCTTAGCATCCCTTGGAAAGGACTACACCCAAGTCGAAAAAGTTCGCAAGATCCTTCGTGCACTCACATCAGAATTGGAGAAGAAGACAACCACTATTGAAGAAGCGAATGATCTCTCAACTTTGTCGTTAGAAAACCTAATTGAAAATCTAATGGCATATGAAGTGCAACTAGAAGAAAGAAAGAAGGAGGAACGACAACAGCACTCAAAGAAGAAAGAACTTACTTTCCATGCATCCTCCGACATGGACGATTCCGATGACAATGAAGAGGAGATGGCAATGCTTTCAAAGAAATTCAGGAGATTTCTTAAGTAAGGTAAATTTAAATGCTTTAATTGTAACAAAGCAGGTCATTTGAAGAAGGATTGCCCTTTGCTCAAGAATAAAGGCAAATACATGAGCAAAAAGTTCAGAAAGGTGAAAGACTACGAAGCCTCATGGGAAAACAGTGATTCCTCGTCCTCTGATGAAGAAGAAACCACAGAACGTGTCAATCTCTGTTACATGGCACTAGAAGATGATGAGGTATCGTTTACTGAACTTTCTGGTGCATTTCATGAATTATTTAATGATCTAAAAAAATAAAAAACTGAAAAATAAAGTTTTATCAAAAGAAAATGAAAAACTTTTAAATGAAAATTCATGTTATGCTTTACAAGTTTCTTCTATAAACTCTCAAAAAGATGAGTTTGAAAAAGTAATATCATCTTTGAAAAATGATAATGAGAAGTTTATAAAAGAAAATGTTTTTCTTAAAAAGGAAACTATGTCTTTGAATGAAAGGATTTCTATATTGGATAAAGACATGTTAGTTTTCAAAAAGAAATATGAAGATATTTTGAAAAATGTGACTAAGTTCAATCAAGGAAAAGAAAAATTTAATGATTTGTTATCTTTTCAAAAGTTGTCACATAATAATTATGGTATTGGATATATTGAAAAATCTTCATATTGGTATAATCCATATAAGTCTTTTATGACAAGAAAGTTTAAGAAAAATAAGTTTATATGGATTCCTAAGAATTTAAGCATGTTTGATAAAAATACCTATATTGCATCATACATTCATGATATATGTAATTCATGCAATTATGTGTATACTAACAGGTGGAACCAAATTAAAATTGGGTTTGGTCTCCTAAAGGTTAATATGTTCTTTTATAATTTGTACCATCTAACGTTTATCTTGCAGGTACCATATAAGAAAGTTAATAAGAACATACACACACACACACACACACACATATATATATTTTATGATATATATGTTGCAGGGGGAGAACAAAGTATTTCTATATTTGTTATAACCCATTTTCTGCAGGGGGAGGAAAATATAACTTATTTTCTGCAGGGGGGCACTTGTGCACACAACGTGTCATCATCAAAAAGGGGGAGAATGTTGGAGCATATTTCGATGACGACATTTGTGAAGCATTTCATTTGGAGTTCTAACACATGACGAATCAAGAGTTCTTCATGATCAAGACTTCCCAAAGAGAGTTGATATATGATGTGTTTTGTAATTATGAAATAGCATGTCAAAAGCCTTGATGCACACACACATATCTTAGACTTATAGTCGACTTATATCCCTTTATAGTCGACTAACCCATAGTGTAGTCGACTTGACCAAATCCTAGTCGACTAATCCTGTGTCTCATTTGATACCCAACTCTCTGTTTGTCTGTTAGTCGACTTGACAGAAGACCTAGTCGACTAATAGATCCTTGTAGTCGACTAACCCATTTCCCCTAGTCGACTAATCACTGTCCTAGTCGACTTATAAAGAAGTTGCAGTCAACTTGGTTCAGTTATCCAGAAACCTGTCACTTGAGCCTATCTTGATCTAGTCGACTTATACCCAAACCTAGTCGACTAATCTTTGGAATAGTCGACTAACTCAAAAGGCAAGTTGACTATAGACAGTTTCTGACTGTTGGACAGTTTCTGTATTCTGGTATTTTTTGCAACGTTCTTCAACGTTTGAACATTCAAAAGGCACCTATTAACTACCCTAACTACTCCTAGAGTGCAACTAGAAATAAGGTTGTTAATCTAAGACAAAATACCAATCCTAATCTTCAGTTTTCTAATCAAAAATTCTGCCAATCCTGAAAACTGTTCCCACTTCAGTTCTTCACCAAATTCCAACTCTATAGTGAAGTTCTCTGAAGTTTTTCTCCTATACTAGACCTTGTCTACGTTCATACACAGTACCAAGGCTTATAGGAAGTGTTGTAATCCTCAAAGATATCATTGTACAAGAGGGTCTTCTTGGTGTAGAAGCAAGTTGTACAAGGTGGTGATTGTTCTCTTGGTTGAAGAGAAGATGTACACATTTGGCAAAGGGGATTTGTCAAGTAGTGTGCATGGTTGTGATTTTGGGTGTACAAAATTAAGGATAAAAGAAAATCTCAAGCGGGTGGCTTGGGGACTGGATGTAGGTCACGAGGACCGAACCAGGATAAATCTCTCGTGTTTGCGTTTGTCTAAACTTTTCTGAGATTTGATTTCCTTAATTGCAAGTTTATTTATTTGATTAAATTTAATCCTTCTTTGTTTAGTATTTGTGTTGACTTCGTATTTTAGATCCATAAGTGCCAACAGAGAAAGTTCAACATTGGCATCATATCGGGACCAACAGCTCAAGCACTACTTCCAAACCTTCCCAATCGCGGTCCTCACGGAGCATCCCCTAAGAAGCATTATAAAGAACCCAGAAGCGACGGGGCAGATATTGAAATGAGCATCAAAACTTAAACCCTATGGACTCAGATTCAAGCCGAGGACAGCAATCAAAGGGCAGGTCTTGGTGGACTTTATTGCTGAGTTCACCCCAGGAGCTATAGAGTAATGTCACTTACTGGAAGGATGGATTCTGATGTGCATGGAGCTTCAAACAACATGGGGGCATGCATCATAGTTATTCTCACCACTCCAAAAGGATCTATCATCGAGCAGTCCTTTATCCTCGACTTTCCGGCCTCCAACAACGAAGCCGAGTATGAGATAGTCTTAGCCGGACTCTGAATGGCGATCACACTCGGGGTCAAAGGACTCGAAGTAGTCAACCAAGTTAGCGGGGAATACATCGCAAGGGATACTCTTATGGAAGAGCACCTATAATTAGTTCTCGGGCTGAAATCTAAAATTTCTCAATGCAGCTTCAAATGGGTCCCCAGGTCTGAAAATAATCACCCTGACTTACTTGTGAATCCGGGGGCAGCCATAAAGTTTTAGTTCAGACGGGAGATTCCATCGAGCACATCACCAACCCGAGAGTCCACAGATCAGTCAGAGAGGTCTTTCGTCTTGATACCTCGCCAGGATGAAAAGATCCTATCATTACTTATCTGAAGGATGGGTCCCTCCCTGACGATAGAGCGGAGGCACAAAAGCTCTTGCACTTGGCTACCAGATGCACACTCATCGGAGATATCTTATACTAAAAATCTTACTCCAAGATTCATGCCGACCTCTACCTGAGGTGCCTCGGACCAGACGAAGCTCGAAGAGTGATGCAGAAAATCTAAAATGGTGACTGTGGGAATCATTTGGGAGGCTGCTCCCTCACCCATAAGGTCATCAGTTAAGGGTATTACTAGCCTAAGATGTTCAATGACACCAAGGATTACGTGAAGAAATGCTCGTAATGTAAGAGATTCGCCCCAGCATCAAACAGACCGAGTTTCGACCACCACACTTTGCAAAGTCCTTGGCCCTTCATGCAATGGGATTGGACATGGTTGGTCCACTCCCCCGAGCACAGCCTCAGTTGTGCTTTTTGCTATTAGCTACTGACTATTTCACCAAATGGGTTGAAGCGGTGCCACTCTTCGAAGTCACTTGTCAACAGATTGTCAAGTTTCTTTGGCAGAACATCATGTGTCGCTTTAGACTCCCCTATGCTATTATCTCTGACAACGGGACAAAATTTTCCAGCAAGTAAGTAGCCAACTTCTGCTTTAAGTACAAGATCGCCCACCGGTTCTGCGCTCTCTATATCCTCAAGGTAATGGTCAGACCGAGATCAGCAATCGTACCATCATTGATAGCCTGCACAAAAGCCTGGAGCGTAAAAGCCTGGATAGAGCAAAGGGCAAATGGGTCGAGAAACTCTCCGGGGTGCTTTGGGCCTACAGGACCCCAAGCGCGTCCGACGGGTGAAATGCCATTCTCATTGGCATATGGAACAAAAGTGATCATCCTGGTCGACTTCAGCATGCTGACACTCCGCATGGAAGGAGTTGATCATGATCAAAATGATACACAACTCTGCCTGATCCTGAACTAGTAGGAGAAAAAGCAACAACAAGCCTAGATTGGCGTCATAACATACCAATAGCAGATCCGAGCCGCGCACTACAAGAAGGTGAAGATATGTGAATTTCAAACCAGACACTTGGTCTTGAAGCGCGTTACTACACGGTAAAGGGATCAAGGGAAGCTCGAGCCCAACTGGGAAGGTCCTTACTTCATCATCGCTTGGAGTGGTAAAGGATCATACACCTTGGTTGATCAGGACGGGAAGATCCTTAAGAAGCAATGAAACTCTTTTCATCTAAAATGATACTATGTGTAAAATCATGTAATATACAATAAACAGATTATGCAAGTTCCTTTATTTTTTAGGCTCTGCATCTTCTCCGAGTATGATAATTAGTCATCGGGACCTGGACAGCTACTTGAGCCAGTCAGTAACCTATATTGGGTCCTACCCTGATGGTTGCTCCTCAGGGAGTCCCCTGAAAGATGGAGACTTGCTCACAATGACTACTTGGTGTCAGCCTATATCGGGTCTTCACCATGAAGGTCACTCAAGTGAGTCAATAACCTATACTGGATCCTATCCTAACGGCTACCCCTCGCGGAGTCCCCTGAAAGATGGAGGCTCTCCCACAATAACTGCTCGGTGTCAACCTATATTGGGTATTCACCCTGACGGCCACCCAAGTGAGTCAACATTATATATTAGGTCTTATCCTAACGGCTACCCTCGGGGAGTCTCCTGAAAGATGGAGACTCGCCCGTAATGATTGCTTAATGTCAGCAGATATCGGGTCTTCACCTTGACGACCATCCGAGTGAGTCAACAACCTATATTGGGTCCTACCCTACGGCTACCCCTTAGGGAGTCTCCTGAAAGATGGGGACTCGCTCACAATGACTGCTCGGTATCAGCTTATGTCGGGTCTTCACCCCGGCGGCCACCCGAGTGAGTCAACAACATATATTGGGTCCAACCCTGACGGTTACCCCTCGGGGAGTCCCCTAAAAGATGGAGATTCGGTCATAATGACTGCTCGGTGTTAGCCTATATCGGGTCTTCACCCTGACAGCCACCCAATTGAGTCAACAACCTATATTGGGTCCTATACTGATGGCTACCCCTCGGAGAGTCTCCTGAAAGATGGGGACTCGCTCACAATAACTGCTCGGTGTAAGCCTATATTGGGTCTTCACCCTGATGGCCACCCGAGTGAGTCAATAACCTATATTTGGTCCTACCCTGATGGCTACCCCTCGGGGAGTCCCCTCACCTACAATGATTGCTCGGAGCTCAGCCCATGGCTACCGAGTAAGTTAACAGCTTATATCAGGTCTTACCCTAACGATCACCTAGACAACGCAACTCCGTAGCAGGGATTTCTTCGCTCAGGTTAATTTTGCAGGTACCACTGTGGGACAAACCCCACTTATGAACTACACACCAATCCATTCCAAACGTCTTGGAGCCAAAGTAACGCTCCAAGCAAACATCCAACAGAAATAAAACACGATAAGATCCAAACAATACTTCCATTTCAATTTACTGATTTACTGTAAAGTTTTTTCGATTACATCCATCCACATACAAGCATAGTTACATATAATAAGAGTAATACAAGATCTATTACATAGTTGTGTTCTTCTTGAGAGAAAAAACAGATATGCTTTCTGTCGCATCCCAAACACCGTCTAGAAGATGACTCCTAAACAAACAATTCATCATTTCTTAGAGGGCAATGATACTCAGATCTCCTAAGAATACACCACTAAGAGAGATCACGCCTCAAACTGCAGACTGCAGCTTGTAAGACAAGGAGGATATCGACGCCAAGCCTGTAAATCCAAAGATGAACTCGCAGCGAAGCAAGGCAAAGTGGCGACATTCAACAGGAGTGCAGACGACCAATCTCAAGAATCAGAACCATCATCAAGCACACCTATGCTCCTTGCTCCATGCACGCTGTGAGGAAGGAAAGAGGCATCGAGCCCCAACCCCTTCCCGGCCTGATCTGATCAGACACCAAATGTGTAGACCAAGCAGAAGCAAAAGTCCTACCTGTCCTTCCTGACAGTCAGGCCTCGTTGCGAAAACCGAAGTTTCTTGATGGGCCTATCGTGAAAACCGAAGTTTCTCGACAAACGAACCACTGAACATTAGGAGCGCAACATCCGTCTCCACCCTTTCGCTCTCCTTCCTCCACAAGACGAAGATGGAAGAAGAGATCACCACCCACAGAACTGTTGGCCCAAAGGCCTTCCACTCTAGTTTTGATGATGATTAACTCATGTAGTTATGTGTACTAATAATTTTGTGATTTTAGTTTCAGATCATTAATCAAGATGTTAGTAGGTGATTAGCTTCATCAAAGATGGTTTGGACGCTTTCACATAGTGATTCAAGAGCCCGAGCGACAAGATTATATATATCACTCATTGGAGTCAAGCTCGATGGATCACGAAGTTTTGGATCGAGTCGGTTTGGAGACGGCGCTCTACAAGAAGACTTCGGTAACATAGTTTTTAGTTTGTTTAGATCCATGTGTAAAGATTAGAATAGTATGACATGCTCAAGTTCACAACACACACGTTTCATGTTTTGAATATTGGTTTTCGGTTTTTCCGTTTTTGGTTTAACCGATTTTGGTTTCATGAATAGATAGATCAAAACAAGTTTAAATGGTTTTATGTATAGTAGATTCATTCTATATACATACATGCTTAACTTCCTAAAAAACTTAGTTTTGACTTACTTATTCATGTGTTTTATGTTTTGACATTTTTAACAAAACATATTTGGAATTAAAGTCAAAAACATGGATATATATATGTTTCATGTATATAGGATTATATCCATATACATCATGTCTAAATGTTGTTTAATATAATATTTTTGTATTTGGATAAGTCTTGGACAAAATGTATTTTCAATTCAAAAATTCAAGTTTTAGAAAATACAGTTTTTGATTTTTGGTAAAAATGATAAGACACAAAAATGTTTCAAAATGTTTGTTATTTGTGATAAAATTTTTATCACAAGTTTATATTTCAAAATAAAATGTTAAAACTATTTTTGTGTAATTTTAAAGATTTTATGGGAATTATTAGAATATTTTTTACCTTATTTTTCAGACCAGAACTGCTGCCGCCAGGTTAGGTCGGTCGACTGGACGGTCGACCGTAGCGATCGACCGACGTGCACGGATACGTGCACGCTAGCTGCCCCATAAGCCGGTCGACCGACTGAGAGCAGGTTACTCTCGGGTTTCTCCCGGTCGACCGAGCGATCGACCGGCCAGAGAGCCGTTGCTCTCTGGTTCTGGGGACGGTCGACCGCCCGGTCGACCGGTAGCCGCTGAAAATCACCTAGAGGGGGGGTGAATAGGTGATTTTGCAAATCTAATGAACTTAATGCGGAATTTAAAAACTAATTACAATAAACAAGAGATGCACACTCAAACAAGCCAAGCAATTATGAATGAACAATATGAATTGATGCAAGGCACAAAGTAAAGAGAGAGAGTAAGAGCCAAGGGATCAAGCGCAAACAACAAGATATGTTTCGAGGTTCGAGCACCCAGCTCTACATCCCCGCCTTTACCCAGAAGGATTTTAAGTCCACTACCTTATCCACAAAGGACTCCCACAAAGGGAACCTCCACCGAGGATTTGGGGCAATAACAATTACAAGGAGTACCCAACTCCTCTCCTTACAAACACAACCTCCTCCTTGAGGCACAACTCCAATCCAACAACAATCACCTCACAACTTGAGGGATTAGCACAAACCAATACAAGGATCACCTCACAACTTGAGGGATACAACCCAAAGGCACAAAACCAAGAAAAGATTGGGTTTACAACTTGGTGGTCTAAACAACAACCACAAACAATCTCTTTCTCCCACACAAAGATCCTATAGAATAAGAAAGTAGATGTAGCTCAAGTGTGGAGAAAACCAATGGAATGAAAATCAAAATCACAAAGAAAATCCTTGGGAAAAACTGAAACAAAGATGAAGAAGTTGAATCAAAACTCTTTTTCCCAAAAACCCTTTTCTTTGATATTCCAAACCCTAGCAAAAACACCAAATAGATTGTTCAATTTAAATCCAAAAACTTCTTTTGATTGCTGTGAAAACACCAGAGAGTAAGGAAAAATTCGCATAAAAAATCTTATGGAAAACAGGCAATTAATGGGGTATTTATAGCCCCCAAAAAAAATATAGCCGTTGGCAGCAGATCCTGCCAAAACTGACCTACCGGTCGACCGTGTGGTCGACCGGCCAACGGTCACATTTTGACCGTTGCCAGCTACCGGTCGACCGCCCGGTCGACCGAAACAAACAGAGAGTTGCCTGCATGCAGTCGGTCGCCCGTGCGGTCGACCGGACTATGTGGCAGCCAGCGTGCACGTATCCGTGCACGTCGGTCGACTGATACGGTCGACCGGCTACTTGGTGCGGTCGACCGATCTAGCCTGGTAGAGACTATTCAGGTCAGCAAAAACATGTAATTTTTAATCCTAAAAATTCTCATTAAATCTCTAAAAATCCACAAAAACAGTTTTATCATTTTTCATTGAAATACAAACTTGTGTTAAAAAGTTTAACACAAATCTCAAACATTTTGAACTATTTTTGTGTTATAGAAATTTTGCCAAAAACCAAAAACTGTATTTTCTAAAACTTGGATTTTTGAATGGAAAATACGTTTTGTCCAAAACTCATCCAAATACAAAAACATGATATTTAAACAACATTTAGGCAAGATGTATATGGATATAATCCTATATACATGAAACATATATATATCCATGTTTTTGACTTTAATTCCAAAATATGTTTTGTTAGAAATACCAAAACATAAAACACATGAAATAGACTATCAAACTAAGTTTATTTAAATAGTTGAAGCATGCATGTATATAGAACAAATCTAATATACATTGAACCATATAAACTTGTTTTGATCTATCTATTCATGAAAACCAAGATCGGTTAAATCAAAAACGGAAAAACCGAAAACCAATATCCAAACATAAAACTTGTGTGTTGTGAACTTGAGCATATCATACTATTCTAATCTTTACAATTTGGATCTAAACACAAAACTAAACTATGGTACCGATGTCTTCTTGTAGAGCGCAATCTCCAAGCCGACTCGATCCAAAACTCTTTGATCCACCGAGCAAGTGCTATATATGATCTTTGACGCTCGGGCTCTTGAATCAACATGTGAAAGCTTCCAAACCATCTTGTTGAAGCTAATCACTTACTAATAACTTGATTAATGATCTGAAACTAAAATCACAAGATTATTAGTACACATAACTACATGAGTTAATCATCATCAAAACTAGAGTGGAAGGCTTCTGGGCCAACAATCTCCCCTTTTTGATGATGATAAAACTCATGGAGTTATATATGCATGGATTAAAGTTAAGCTTCAAAGAAGCTCCCCCTTAACTCATGCAAAAGCAAGTAAACATAAATAATATGCAATGAAGGCTCTTAAAACATGAATGCATAGATATGCATAAACAATAAAAAGCTCTAGATACCAATGAAATGTTTAAAACAAAACATGCTCTAGAAACTAATTAAAATTAAACTAAATTAAACTTAATTATGCACAAAATTAAACTAAATTAAACATAAACATGCATATATAAACCAAAATCTTTCTCCCCCTTTTTGTCAATCATCAACAAAGGGGTAAACAATCAAAACAAAACAAAGTCTTCTCACCCTTTTTAATACAAAGAATCAATAAAGGGTAAAAGCAAAACTAAATCAATAAATTTTTCTCCCCCTTTTTGTCTAAAACAAAAACAAAACCAATTAGGGGTGACAATCAGTTAAGGTACCAATTGAAAATATGTCAAAGAATAGAATCTTGATACCAATTGAAAGGAAACAAACAAAAAAAATATTGATACCAATTTTAAGCAAAACACATGAAAATCTTGATACCAATTGAAATTAAACATAATAAATTTTGAATGTCTAAACAAAAATTTTGATACCACTTGTAAATATTTTTCATTTTGAACATATGATACCAAATTTAAATTTTCAATCATAAAGTATGGGAGTGGAAAACAAATATCAATTGAAAGATGAATTACGAATTTTCTCCCCCTTTATGAAATACCAACTAAAACAATGCGTAGGCTTGATACCAATTTAAAAGTAATCAATTGAAACAAAATTGAGGCTCAAGCTTAGCATAAACACAAACATATATATGTATGGAAAATAGATACCAATTGAAATTGATATTCTTGGAATTGAAAGCATACATACATACAAACATACATGAGTATACAAGAAAGGTCAAAATTGATACCAATTGAAAGAATTCAATGATACCAATTGAAACAACAATAATGATCAAGTGTATACATCATATAACTACCTCCCAATCATGGTTCAAGTTTTAAATAATTTTTATTTTAAAGCATACATGAACATGATCTCCCATCCAACCTCCCATTGAAGGTAGGGGTTTTCAAAAATCGGTTTGAAGATAGAGTACGTTTGAAAATCTCTACCATAAGAAGAATACGAACTAGTTAAATGGGAAATCTTGTTAACTAGTACGAAATCCTTCAAGTGAGGAATAAAATAAAATTGTTTTTCATGAAACACATGTAATTCACATGATCACTAAACACTCAAAATCCATAAAGCCCATATCATAGTCTCATGAAAACAAATCATGAGTAAACTAATAAAGTGAGTGTACAAGTATAATGTGACACATATCAACATGAAAATATTCAATTGAGCTCATATGAAATACCTTAAAACATGAAAACATGAAAAACTAGATTTTCATTACCAATTGAGATTACCTAAAACATGAAACTCATCAAAACGATTTAAACTTCAAGGCATATGTATGTCATGTACAAACTAAAGTATACATACATATCCTAAACATAATGAGTCCATATAAATAGATTTGCATGAAAGGCAAATGACTCAAAGGGTATACATGTATAACTTAAGGTTTGGCAAAATGCACATATACATGAAATGTAAAACACATGATCTAAAAAATAAATCCAAAATGGGAATACAAGTTTAGAATGCATGAATCATCAAAACTAGATTATACTAGCACATTTAATGGGTACAAATAAGCATCCAAGCACAAATATATATAAAGATTTATTTGTGTCCCACTACATGTACAAGTATAAATTCTAATCTTAATGAAAACTAACATCTAAACAAGTAATCAAATCATTAAGCATAAAATGGGATATAAATCAACATGAAAATCATAAACATGATCATTATGTAAATCCACATGCTATTAGAATCATGATATACATAATAGCTAAACAAATGGTGAGAACACAACATATGGGTCAATCTAAACATGGGTGATCTCAAAAGCTATACATGCATGTCAAAGGTCTAATAAACATGGCATTCAACATACTAAATAAAACATGAGTCATCAAAACAAATTATCATAAACATTCATATGATCATTATGTATATGCATGTTCATTAGATCTAGTGCATACATATTAGTTTAAACAAGGTGAGAACACTAAATATAGATCCATATAAAACATGGGTGTCTCAAGTAACTAAACATGTATATCACTAATCTAATCAACATGACATAAGCATAATGAACAATAAGATATGCTATAGAATGATGAACATGAAAAGCATGCAAATAAAACGGGAGTTAGAGAATGATACCAAAACCGAAGAAGGCACCTTTCTAGTTCTCCAAGCCAATGGTGGTCCTTCTCCACCAAACTCCCCTTGAAAGTGATGCATCCAAATTTGTTTTCTCCTAAGCACGGAACGCATCCACTCCAAGGCACCGCTACTCTCACGTGATGTGAGAGCCCACACCTACATCAAAAATTTTAGGGGTGGTCTTTGGTACCCATTTTCTTTTGGGTCCATAGGGGTTAGTATCTTTCCTAACCCAAACAAGATTATTTGCTAAATTTTCAATATGTAAACGATCATAGCAAAATCTAGCAAGGTGGCCTTTTCGACCACAATGTGTACAAGTGTACACATGAGCATACATGTAATGGTGGTGACCGTGAGAAGCATGTGTATGCCGTGGAGGGTGTACATGTAAAAATGGACCTTGTTTCTTACGAACCAAGGTTTCCAAGCGTGTATGATTTGAAGTACATTGGCTCAAAGTGGAGCACAAACAATCTACACTTTTCTTCAAAACATTTATGTCATTTTCAATAGTTGAAGATAAAGTGGAGCATGCAATAGGAGTGCTAGAATAAGAAGCTATACTAGCATGACAAACATGAGAATCTATATCAATTTTTAAAGATTCATTTTTCTTTAAAACTAAATCCAATTTTTTAGTAATGAAATCAATTTCATTTTTCAAAATAAGGTTATCTTTTAAAACAAAATTCAATTTTGAAGATAAAGCCTCATTGTTTTTCACAACATCATTACAATCATTTTGCTTTTCAAAACATCAATCTCTTTTAGGGCAAGTCTAGTTGAGATCTTAGTGAGTCACGTTCACTAGTAATCTCTTCCTTCTCTTGCAAAACCGATTCAAAAGTTGAGCACAAATCCTTCATTTCTTCTTTTAATTCAAATGATTCTTTTTCAAAAGATTATGTTTTTTCAAAAAATTTTCAAGCATTGTGTCAAGTTCCATATTTAGGGTTTGAGCTTCTAAACAACCATCGCAATAGGAACTAGAGCAATCATCTAGTTGAGAATCCGATTGTACCTCAAGGGAGTCTTTCCCTTGGACCATGAGGCAATGCTCGTCGGACTTGTCTCTCCTAGATCTCCTTAACTTGTTGATGATCCTTGGTAGCTCAGGAGAAGTCAATATGCTCCAAACTGTAAAAGCCGAATCATAATGATCAAACACCGGTAAAAGATCTTCATTAAGAGATGCTCTAAGTATTTTAAGTGCTAATGCATTGGCCTTTTTATGCTTGCTACTATTAGGGAAGGATTCCATAGTGGAGGCTTGATAAACTAGATGTCCTAGTCTTTTCAAATGGCTACTCATATTGGCCTTCCAAACATCAAGTCTAAAAAAGTCAAACATAGGAGGGCTATCCATGAGTGCAAACTAAATGTGTGCAAATGAAAATGCAAATGATGATTAGCAACCAAGATCTCACTCCTAGGTGGTTAAACCTAAATATCAGGAGCGGAGGCTCTGATACCAATTGAAAATCACCTAGAGGGGGGGGGTGAATAGGTGATTTTGCTAATCTAATGAACTTAATGCGGAATTTAAAAACTAATTGCAATAAACAAGAGATGCACACTCAAACAAGCCAAGCAATTATGAATGAACAATATGAATTGATGCAAGGCACAAAGTAAAGAGAGAGAGTAAGAGCCAAGGGATCAAGCGCAAACAACAAGATATGTTTCGAGGTTCGAGCACCCAGCTCTACATCCCCGCCTTCACCCAGAAGGATTTTAAGTCCACTAGCTTGTCCACAAAGGACTCCCACAAAGGGAACCTCCACCGAGGATTTGGGGCAATAACAATTATAAGGAGTACCCAACTCCTCTCTTTACAAACACAACCTCCTCCTTGAGGCATAACTCCAATCCAACAACAATCACCTCACAACTTGAGTGATTAGCACAAACCAATACAAGGATCACCTCACAACTTGAGGGATACAACCCAAAGGCACAAAGCCAAGAAAAGATTGGGTTTACAACTTGGTGGTCTAAACAACAACCACAAACAATCTCTTTCTCTCACACAAAGATCCTATAGAATAAGAAAGTAGATGTAGCTCAAGTGTGGAGAAAACCAATGGAATGGAAATCAAAATCACAAAGAAAATCCTTGAGAAAAACTGAAACAAAGATGAAGAAGTTGAACCAAAACTCTTTTTCCCAAAAACCCTTTTCTTTGATATTCCAAACCCTAGCAAAAATACCAAATAGATTGTTAAATTTAAATCCAAAAACTTCTTTTGATTGCTGTGAAAACACCAGAGAGTAAGGAAAAATTCGCACAAAAAATCTTATGGAAAACAGTCAATTAATGGGGTATTTATAGCCCCCAAAAAAATATAGCCGTTGGCAGCAGATCCTGCCAAAACTGACCTACCGGTCGACCGTGCGGTCGACCGGCCAACGGTCACATTTTGACCGTTTCCAGCTACCGGTCGACCGCCCGGTCGACCGAAACAAACAGAGAGTTGCCTGCATGCAGTCGGTCGCCCGTGCGGTCGACCGGACCATGTGGCAGCCAGCGTGCACGTATCTGTGCACGTCGGTCGACTGATACGGTCGACCGGCTACTTGGTGCGGTCGACCGTATGGGTCGACCGACCTAGCCTGGCAGAGACTGTTCAGGTCAGCAAAAACATGTAATTTTTAATCCTAAAAATTCCCATTAAATCTCTAAAAATCCACAAAAATAGTTTTATCATTTTTCATTGAAATACAAACTTGTGTTAAAAAGTTTAACACAAATCTCAAACATTTTGAACTATTTTGTGTTATAGAAATTTTGTCAAAAACTAAAAATTGTATTTTCTAAAACTTGGATTTTTGAATGGAAAATGCGTTTTGTCCAAAACTCATCCAAATACAAAAACATGATATTTAAACAACATTTAGGCATGATGTATATGGATATAATCCTATATACATGAAACATATATATATCCATGTTTTTGACTTTAATTCAGAAATATGTTTTGTTAGAAATACCAAAACATAAAACACATGAAATAGACTATCAAACTAAGTTTGTTTAAATAGTTGAAGCATGCATGTATATAGAACAAATCTAATATACATTGAACCATATAAACTTGTTTTGATCTATCTATTCATGAAAACCAAGATCGGTTAAACCAAAAACGGAAAACCGAAAACCAATATCCAAACATAAAATTGTGTGTTGTGAACTTGAGCATATCATACTATTCTAATCTTTACAATTTGGATCTAAACACAAAACTAAACTATGGTACCGATGTCTTCTTGTAGAGCGCAATCTCCAAGCCGACTCGATCCAAAACTCTTTGATCCACCGAGCAAGTGCTATATATGATCTTTGACGCTCGGGCTCTTGAATCAACATGTGAAAGCTTCCAAACCATCTTGTTGAAGCTAATCACCTACTAATAACTTGATTAATGATCTGAAACTAAAATCACAAGATTATTAGTACACATAACTACATGAGTTAATCATCATCAAAACTAGAGTGGAAGGCCTCTGGGCCAACAGCTGCCAGCGGTCAAATGTGACCGTTAGACGGTCGACCGACCGGTCGACCGGTAGTTCATTTCTGGCAGTTTCTGCTGCCAACGGTTATAATTTTCAGAGGGTTATAAATACCCCATTGGAAGGAGGTTTTCTCTAAGATTTGAAGAGCTAATTTTTCCTGACTCTCTAGTATTTTCACAACAATCAAAAGAAGTTTTTGGGTTTTAAATTGAACAATCTATTTGGTGTTTTTGCTAGGGTTTGAAAAATCAAGAAAAGGTTTTTGGGAAAAGATTTTGATTCAACTTCTTCATCTTGGTTTCTAGTTTTTCTCAAAGATTTTCTTTGAGATTTTGATCTCCATTCCTTTGGTTTTCTCCACACTTGAGCTACATCTACTATCTTATTCTATAGGATCTTTGTGTGGGAAAAGAGATTGTTTGTGGTTGTTTGTTAGACCACCAAGTTGTAAACCCAATCTTTGCTTGGCTTTGTGCCTTTGGGTTGTATCCCTCAAGTTGTGAGGTGATCCTTATGTTGCTTTGTGCTAATCCCTCAAGTTGTGAGGTGATTATTTGTTGGCTTGGTGTTGTGCCTCAAGGAGGAGGTTGTGTTTGTAAAGAGAGGAATTGGGTACTCCTTGTAATTGTTATTGCCCCAAATCCTCGGTGGAGGTTCCCTTTATGGGAGTCCTTTGTGGACAAGCTAGTGGAGTTGAAATCCTTCTGTGTGAAGGTGGGGATGTAGAGCTGGGTGCTTGAACCTCGAAACATATCTTGTTGTTTGCGCTTGATCACTTGACTCTTACTCTATCTCTCTCTCTCTCTCTTTACTTTGTACCTTGCATCATTTCACATTGATCATTCATACTTATATGCTTGGTTTGGTTGTGTGTGCATCACTCATTTAGTGTAATTGCAATTAGTTTTTAAATTCCGCATTAAGTTCATTAGATTAGCATTATCACCTATTCACCCCCCCTCTAGGTGATTTCAATTGGTATCAGAGCCTACGCTCCTGATATTTAGGTTTAACCACCTAAGAGTAAGATCTTGGTTTGCTAATCTTCATTTGCATTTTTATTTGCACACATATAGTTGCACTCATGGAGAGCCCTCCTATGTTTGATTTTTCTAGACATGATATTTGGAAGGCCAAGATGAGTAGTCATTTAAAAAGCCTAGGACATCTAGTCTATCAAGCCACTACTCAAGAATCCTACCTAAATACTAGCAAGCATAGAAAGGCCAATGCATTAGCACTTAAGACACTTAGAGCATGTCTTAATGAAGATCTTTTACATGTGTTTGCTCATTATGATTCAGCTTTTGCAGTTTGGAGCATATTGACTTCTCCCGAGCTTCCAAGGATTATTAACAAGATAAGGAGATCTAGGAGAGACATGTCCAACGAGTATTGCCTCATGGTCCAAGGGAAGAACTCCCTTGAGGTACAATCGGATTCTCAACTAGATGATAGCTCTAGCTCATATTGCTATGGATGTTTAGAAGTTCAAAACTTATATGTTGAACTTGCTTCAAAGCTTGAAAAATTCTTGAAAAAACATGAAATTTTGAAAAAGAAGACTTTGATTTAAAAGAAGAAATGAAGGATTTGTGCTCAACTTTTGAATTGGTTTTGCAAGAGAAGGCAGAGATTACTAGTGAACGTGACTCACTAAGATCTCAACTAGACCTTACCCTAAAAGAGATTGATGTTTTGAAAAGCAAATATGATTGTGATGATTGTGAAAAACAATGAGGTTTTATCTTCTAAATTGGATTTTGTTTTAAAAGATAACCTTGTTTTGAAAAATGAAATTGATTTCATTACAAAAGAATTGGATTTAGTTTTAAAAAAAAATGAATCTTTGAAAATTGATATTGATTCTCATGTGTGCCATGCTAGTATAGTTTCTTCTTCTTGCACATCTTTTGCATACTCTACCTTATCTTCTAGTATTGAAAATGACATAAATGTGTTGAAGAAAAGTGTTGAATGTTTGGGCTCCACTTTGAGCCAATGTACTTTGAATCATACACGCTTGGAAACCTTGGTTCTCAAGAAACAAGTTCCATCTTTACATGTACACCCATCACGGCATACACATGCTCATCACGGACACAACCATAACATGTATGCTAATGTGTATACTTGTACACATTGTGATCGTAAGGGCCACCTTGCTAGATTTTGCTATGATCGTTTACATATAGAAAATTTAGCAAATAATCTTGTTTGGGTTAGGAAAGGTACTAACCCCTATGGACCCAAAAGAAAATGGGTACCATAGACCACCCCTTTGATTTTTGATGTAGGAGTGGGCTCTCGCATAACGTAAGAGTGTTGGTGCCTTGAAGTGGATACGTTCCGTGCTTAAAGAAAACAATTTGGATGCATCACTTTCAAGGGGAGTTTGGTGGAGAGGACCACCATTGGTTTGGAGAACTAGAGAGGTGCCTTCATCGGTTTTGGTATCAATCTCTAACTCCCGTTTTTATTTGCATGTTTTTCATGTTCATCAATTTATAGCATGCCATGTTTTATTGTTCATCATGCTTAGGCCATGTTTATTAGATTAGTAATATACATGCTTAGTTATTTGAGTCACTTCATGCCTATATGGATTTATATCTTTGTGTTCTCACTTGGTTTTAACTAATATGTATGCACTAGATCTAATGCACATGCATCTTCATAATGATCATATGGATGTTTTATGAGCTTTGTTTTGATACTTCATGTTTTGATTAGTATGTTAAATACTATGATTATTAGACCATTGACATGCATGCATAGCTTTTGAGATCACCCATGTTTAGATGGACCCATTTGTTGTGTTCTCACCATTCGTTTAGCTATTATGTATATCATGATTCTAATAGCATGTGGATTTATATAATGATCATTTTTATGTCTATCATGTTGATTTATGTGTCGTTTTATACTTCATGATTTGAATATATGTTTAGATGTTAGTTTTCATGAAAACTAGGATTTATATTTGTACATAGAATGGGCCACAAGTAAATCTTTTTATGTTTGTGCTTGAATGCCTATTTGTACCCATTAGATGTGCTAGTATAGTCTAGTTTTGATGATTCATGCATTCTAACTTGTATTCCTCATTTTGGATATGTTTCTATGATCATGTGTTTTAATTTCATGTATATGTCTATCTTGTCCAAACTATTTATTATACATATACATCCTCTGAGCCACGTGCCTTCATGCATATACTTTTGTGGACTCATTATATTTAGGATATGTATGTATACTTGAGTTTGTACATGACATACATATGCCTTGAAGTTTAAATCGTTTTGATGATTTTCATGTTTTTAGGTAATTTCAATTGGTAATGAAAATTTAGTTATTCATGTTTTCATATTTTTAAGGAATTTCATATGAGCTTAATTGAATATTTTCATGATTGTGTGTTTCACATTACACTTGTTCACTCACTTTATTATGTTTCTCATGATTGTGTTTTCATGAGTATGATATAGGCTTTATGGACTTTGAGTATTTAGTGATCATGTGATTTACATGTGTTTCATGAAAAACAATTTTGTTTTATTCCTTACTTGAAGGATTTCGTACTAGTTTAAAAGTTTTTCTAGTTAACTAGTTCGTATTCTTCACTATGGTAGATATTTTCAAACATACTACATTTTCAAACCTATTTTTGAAAACCCCTACCTTCGAAGGGTGGTTGGATGGGAGACCATGCTCATGTATGCTTTATAGTGAAAATCATTTTAAACTTGAACATGATTGGGAGGATAGGTTATATGAGATATACATTTGATATTATTGTTGTTTTAATTGGTATCATTGGATTCTTTCAATTGGTATCAATATTGACATTTCCTGTATACTCATATATTTTTTTTGTATATGTATGCTTGCACTTCAAAGAATATCAATTTCAATTGGTATCTAATTTTTTTCATACATATATATATTTTTTTATATTTGTGCTTATTATATTCATATATCTTAGAGCACAAATTTTGATCACGATAAAGCTTATTTTATAATAACTATCTTGTTTCAATTGACTAGTTTTCAATTGGTATCCATATACAAGTTTATTCATTATTTCATTTGGTATTTCATAAAGGGGGAGAAAACTTGTATTTCATCTTTCAATTGGTATTTGATTTCCACTCCCATACTTTATGATTGAAAATATTTTCAATTTGGTATCATATGTTCAAAATGAAAAATATTTACAATTGGTATCAAAATTTTTGTTTAGACATTCAAAATTTGTTATGTTTAATTTCAATTGGTATCAAGATTTTTATGTGTTTTTCTTAAAATTGGTATCAATATTTTTTATGTTTCCTTTCAATTGGTATCAAGATGCTCTACTTTGACAAATTTTTAATTGATATCTTAATTGATTGTCACCCCTTATTTACATCATTTGTGTTTTAGACAAAAAGGGGAGAACATTATTTTATTGCTTTTAAACCCTTTATTGTTTCTTTGTTTCGAACAAAAAGGGGGAGAAGAATGTTTTTGTTTTTACTTGGACCCCTTTGTTGATGATTGACAAAAAGGGGGAGAAGTATTTTAGTTTATGCATGTTTTGTTTTATTTATTAGTTTGTCGTTTAATTGTTTAATTAGTATCAAGAGCATTATTTAAGAACATGTTTTTATTGGTATCAAGAGCACGTTTTATGCATGATGCATTTCATATGTTTGGTATCAAGAGCATGTTTTTGAAGTTGGTACCTTGTTTTATGCATGTCTATGCATACATGTTTAAGAGCTTACATTGCATATATTTATGTTTATTAGTTTATTTGTTTATGCATGAGTTAAGGGGGAGCTTCTCTGAAGCTTAACTTTAATCCATGCATATATAACTCCATGAGTTTTGTCATCATCAAAAAGGGGGAGATTGTTGGCCCAAAGGCCTTCCACTCTAGTTTTGATGATGATTAACTCATGTAGTTATGTGTACTAATAATCTTGTGATTTTAGTTTCAGATCATTAATCAAGATGTTAGTAGGTGATTAGCTTCATCAAAGATGGTTTGGAAGCTTTCACATAGTGATTTAAGAGCCCGAGCGACAAGATCATATATATCACTCATTGGAGTCAAGCTCGGTGGATCACGAAGTTTTGGATCGAGTCGGCTTGGAGACGGCGCTCTACAAGAAGACTTCGGTACCATAGTTTTTAGTTTGTTTAGGTCCATGTGTAAAGATTAGAATAGTATGATATGCTCAAGTTCACAACACACACGTTTCATGTTTTGAATATTGATTTTCGGTTTTTCCGTTTTTGGTTTAACCGATCTTGGTTTCATGAATAGATAGATCAAAACAAGTTTAAATGGTTTATGTATAGTAGATTCATTCTATATACATGCATACTTAACTTTCTAAACAAACTTAGTTTTGACTTACTTATTCATGTGTTTTATGTTTTGACATTTTTAACAAAACATATTTGGAATTAAAGTCAAAAACATGGATATATATATATTATATATATATATATATTATATATATATATATATATATATATATATATATATATATATTATATATATATATATGTTTCATGTATATAGGATTATATCCATATACATTATGTCTAAATGTTGTTTAATATCATGTTTTTGTATTTGGATAAGTCTTGGACAGAATGTATTTTCAATTCAAAAATCCAAGTTTTAGAAAATACAGTTTTTGATTTTTGGTAAAAATGATAAGACACAAAAATGTTTCAAAATGTTTGTTATTTGTGATAAAATTTTTATCACAAGTTTATATTTCAAAATAAATGTTAAAACTATTTTTGTGTAATTTTAGAGATTTTATGGGAATTATTAGAATATTTTTTACCTTGTTTTTCTGACTAGAACTGCTGCTGCCAGGCTAGGCTCGACCGCACCAAGTAGCCGGTCGACCGTAGCGGTCGACCGACGTGCACGGATACGTGCACGCTGGCTGCCCCATAAGCCGGTCGACCGCACGGTCGACCGACTGAGAGCAGGTTGCTCTCGGGTTTCTCCCGGTCGACCGAGCAGTCGACCGGCCAGAGAGCCGTTGCTCTCTGGTTCTGGGGACGGTCGACCGCCCGGTCGACCGGTAGCTGCCAGCGGTCAAATGTGACCGTTGGACGGTCGACCGACCGGTCGACCGGTAGTTCATTTCTGGCAGTTTCTGCTGCCAACGGCTATAATTTTCTGGGGGCTATAAATACCCCATTGGAAAGATGTTTTCTCTAAGATTTGAAGAGCTAATTTTCCTGACTCTCTAGTGTTTTCACAGCAATCAAAAGAAGTTTTTGGGTTTTAAATTGAACAATCTATTTGGTGTTTTTGCTAGGGTTTGGAAAATCAAGAAAGGATTTTTGGGAAAAGATTTGATTCAACTTCTTCATCTTGGTTTCTAGTTTTTCCCAAAGATTTTCTTTGAGATTTTGATTTCCATTCCTTTGGTTTTCTCCACACTTGAGCTACATCTACTATCTTATTCAATAGGATCTTTGTGTGGGAAAAGAGATTGTTTGTGGTTGTTTGTTAGACCACCAAGTTGTAAACCCAATCTTTGCTTGGCTTTGTGCCTTTGGGTTGTATCCCTCAAGTTGTGAGGTGATCCTTGTGTTGTTGTGCTAATCCCTCAAGTTGTGAGGTGATTGTTTGTTGGCTTGGTGTTGTGCCTCAAGGAGGAGGTTGTGTTTGTAAAGAGAGGAGTTAGGTACTCCTTGTAATTGTTATTGCCCCAAATCCTCGGTGGAGGTTCCCTTTTTGGGAGTCCTTTGTGGATAAGTTAGTGGAGTTGAAATCTTTCTGTGTGAAGGCGGGGATGTAGAGCTGGGTGCTCGAACCTCGAAACATATCTTGTTGTTTGCACTTGATCACTTGACTCTTACTCTCTCTCTCTCTCTCTTTACTTTGTGCCTTGCATCATTTCTTGCATCATTTCACATTGATCATTCATACATATATGCTTGGTTTGGTTGTGTGTGCATCACTCATTTAGTGTAATTGCAATTAGTTTTTAAATTCCGCATTAAGTTCATTAGATTAGCATTATCACCTATTCACCCCCCTCTAGGTGATTTCAAGAACAATGCGAAATCTTGGAAGTAAATAATTTTCAAGAAGCAGCGCATATCTCCTCTTAAAGTTCTGCCCTATTTATAGAGGGGAGGGAAGCCCAAACATCAACCGTTCAAAATCTCAATATCTAAGAAGACGAAGAGCCACTCGATCAGGATGTGTCGTGATGGTTCGGATTCAAACGGTCGTGCTTGATACGCCGCACCCAGCTCGAGCGTCGCGCCTCTTTAAAAACTAACGGTTACTTGACTGATGCAACTGGGACACACATTTAAAGCTCTGCCATCCTGTAAAGGCATGCCATGCAAAAATCAAAGTGATACAGGCAACTCGAGGCTAAACTTAAGAAGTCTGCTCTCCTTTCTTTCTTTTAGAGCTCCCGGGAACACATAATTCCCTAGGACACGTTTTCGATCACCCTCAAAGAGAATGAAGCAGAGGGGCATCTGTAGTGGTCAGTTTTCGACCCCGCGAGATTACAACACGTGTCCATCTAATCCCTGTGTGGATGCGTGACACGTAGCCTTCTTTAGAACCTTTGAAGGAGAGTTCTAGTCCCATTCAAATTTTATGCAGTTCAAACACTTGGAAGATTAGAGATAGAGTCGGTTGTAAGTACCTTTATCTCCAGTCCAAATTTACATTTGAACCTAACAGTTACAGCTTTGAAGCAGATTGATCTTATCAACAACTGGATGTTGGTCTCTGGATAAATACGAACATGAGTTCTACCAATTCAAATTAAGATGTTCTGCTCCATACCGCCTCCTCCGTGATAAGCAGCCAAGTTAGGATAAAATGTTCAATTAGATGAGAATCCTATAACCTTATATAAAAATAGCCACCTGTATAATAGAGAACCCCTCCTGGAGAGGGAGGACGATCAATTAATCCCAAAAACCCTAACGTTAGAGATCAATCGACCATCATTGTAAATTTCCTGAATTATAGTAAAACTCTCTCTCCCTCTCCGTGATTTTTCTCTTTCGGGTTTTCACGTAAATCTCTGTATTTTTTTCTAATTTGATCTCTACAATTCACGCATTAATCTCTACAAATAGACGCGTGAATAACTCCTCCGAAAATTAACCTCCGCAGCTAGGGTTGGCTAACGGGACGAATCGGGTTGATTTGTCTCGTCAGCCCAACGAATCCGTGACGAGACGGGTTGGACCCATCTCGTCACGGATTCGACGAGATGGGTTGAAAACCCGGGTAACGAATCGGGTCCCGGATTCCGGGTTAGACCCGTCTCGGTAATTTTTATTTTTTTAATTCGAATTTTCTTAAAATTTTAAATTTAAAGTTATAAAGAAATTAGGAAAAAATAGTAAAAAAAGAGGAAAAAATTTAAAAAATGTCTAAAATTATAAAAAAAATAATAGAATTGATATTCACTAATTACAAGTTTTTTTGTACGGTAAGTTATTTTATTAATATGAAAAAATTATATACCAATCTGCTCATCACATATAATGTACATAAAACTCATCTCGTATAATATACATAAAAAACTCTGGTGCTCATCTCATACAAATACATAAAAAAATTCTGGTGGTTCTCTACTCTTCATCATCGTCCTGTTCAAATTCTTCATCTAGAATAGCTTTTCCTTGTGTGCGTCTTTCTGCATCGAACCAGTGCTTTAAGCAAACAGCCATCTCCAAATATTTCAGCGTCAGCTTACTCCTCCAGGGTGTCAAAACTCTACCACCTGCAGAAAATGCGCTCTCGGATGCTACTGTAGAGGCCGGAGGTGTCAGTATATCTCGGGCCATGGTAGAAAGGACAGGAAATTGTTTTCTCTGTTCTTTCCACCTTGACAAAACATCAAATGTTTCCCATGGTTCATCATCATTTTCATTTATTTCAGCAGGCATTGTGTTCAAATATAAATTAAGTTCATTAAATGAACCTGCTCCTGAAGAGTGTTTCTTTCTAGTATTAGAGGAAAGTAAACTTTTAAAATTAGATAATCTTTTACCTAGAGTAGTAGAAGAGTTTGTGATGGTGTAGGTGTCCTAAATTCAGAAGAAGAAGGGGAAATAACTCATCTCTGTACAATGAGTATATTTCTTCTAAAAGAGATCTAATTTCTAAAAGTAATTTATCTACATCTTGTTCATAATTTAAACATAAAATAAAATTGGATAATAAAAGTTTTAAATTATCTATTTTAATTCTAGGATCCATAATTGCAGCTAAGTAAAATAAAAAAGGCATATTTTCAAAATATTTTTGAAATTTTTCTTCCATATCATGTATAGCCTCTTCAAGACTGTCATCATCTCTGTATGCAACAAATACTTGAGCAATTTCATTAAGATTATAAAAAACTAAGTTACATGTGGGTAATATGTACCAGAAAGTGTTTTTTGTGGCAGTGTCAAATTTTTATAGAAAAGTACAAAAATTTTCATATAATTTCCACTCTTCATCGCTAATATAACAAGATGAACATTTATTTACTGTAAAAAATTGAATTGCTTGTTTATAAGGAAGGCAATCTTTAATCATATTGTAACTTGAATTCAACGAGTTTTCATATCTGCTTGGAGTAGTTTTTCCTTCAATCCACATTGTCGGCAATAACTTTTAAAAGATTGTCTCCTAGGTCCACTGTGCTTTATATGTAAAATAATTTCTTTAACTTTATGAATATATTTGTCTAAAATTTTTAGACCATCTTGTACACATAAATTTAATATATGGCAAACACATCTAACATGAAAAAGTTTACCGTTTAAAATCGGATCTAATACCGTTTTCAATTGTCTTATTGAAGCAGTATTTTCACTTGCATTATCAAAAGAAATAGAAAATATTTTATTTTCTATACCATAATTTCTACAAGTAAGAAAAATGAATTTGCTACATTTGTAGCAGAATGTTTCTTAGAAAATTTAGAAAATGATAAAATACGTTTTTGTAAAATCCAGTTATCATCAATAAAGTGAGCAGTAACACATAAATAATGAATAAGATTAAGAGCTTCCCATATATCGGATGTTAATGAAATTTTTCTACCATCACTAGTAAAAAGAGCCTTCAAAATATTTTTTCTATTTACAAATAAATCTTTAATTTCTTTAGTTATAGTTTGTCTGCTAATTCTCTTATAATCAGGAGCAAAAACAGATTTAAGATAATCAACTAATGCATCTGATTCAGTAAAAGAAAATGGAAGTTCTACTCGAACAATAAATTCAGCTAACTTATATTTATTTACTTCAGGCTTATATCTCCAAGTGGAGAATGTGCCTGAATCAGCTAATATTTGTGCTTGTTGTGGTGGTAAACCGTGACTTTTAGCATGCTTTTTTTCATAGTGTTTATTAAGAACACCTGTACCGTATCCTTCTTTATGATCAAATAGTTGATGACAATACTTACATTCTGCCTTTCTTCTACCTTCAACAACTTTTTCTACGAAATGGTTCCACACTAGAGAAGTTTTGGCTCTTACTTTAGTGGTTGTGCTAGTTGGTTGTTGTGTTTCTAGAACTATAGTATCATGCTGTGCTAGTTGTGTATCGTGTTGTTCTTGTGTTTCAGTAAAAAAAAGGACCCAGAGATTGTGCGTGCATTGGTGATGTTGACATTAAAAGTTGAGAATATGAGGAATATTGAGGAGGGAAGGAAATAGAATGCTGACCTGTACCACTGTCACTGGCATATGCAGCATGTGTATATGGTGCAAAACTACTGTAGTCAATTGCATAGCTTAACGAACTGTGATAGAGAGCAAATGCGGATGTTGGGGAGCATAATTGTATGGTGGGTAAGCGGCATATGTTGACGATGAGCTATCGCCAGCATCGGTGTAAGGTGCGACAGATGAAGGATTGTGTTTTGATGAAGAGCTACCATCGGCTTCGGATGAGGTCCCGCCAGTACTCCAGTTGGGCTCCATTAGACTAGACTGGAAGTTAGTAGAGATTTGTAATTGTAAGAGAATAAGAGTGATTTATAATAGAAGAAGGGTTGAGGTGAAGTGAGATGAAAGTGAATGAGAGTAGAGGGTATTTATAGAGGTTAGAGGGATTTTTTTTTTAATTTTTTTTAAAAGATACAACGGCTCAAAAATGAGCCATTGTGGGTGAATAAGAGGGTGCCACGTGCCACCCTCTTTCTCACTCACAACGGCTCTTTTTTGAGCCGTTCAGGGTTTTAAAAAAAAAAAAAACGAATTTAGGGGCCTCAGACTAATTTTTCTCTCTAACAGTCATATAATAATATTGGACATAAAAAAAAAAATTAGAGAAGGGGGGTCGGGGAAATCTTCCCCGACCCGATTCGTCCCGTGATTCGTCCCGGGACGAATCAGATTCGTCCCGTTTACACGGGACGAGTCAACCCGTTCTGACCCGCTCCTAACGGGGCGGGTGCGGGTTGACCCGTAACCCGCCCTGTGCGACTCAAACGGGCCACACAAGGTGGGGCGGGGCAGGTCGACGCGGGTCGACCCGCCCCATCAGCCACCCCTATCCGCAGCGCTATAAATTTGGGAGGCAACTATAACAGTTGACTGTCTTCGCCGTGTTGGAATTAGATCCAGGCACAAAGTCTCAGCTTAGAATCTACATTCTGTCTGTAAAGTTCTGTGCTGCCTTGCCAAGCTACAATTTTCTTCAGTTCTTTCAGATTTATTTCATTTTCTGCTTACTATTTTTTGTGGTAGGTAGCTAGTTTAACGGGTTTTTTTTTTCTTTTGCATGTTGAGTCAAGGAAACAACCTTGGATTCAGTTCTTGAGGCTTCTGGGTTTTTTTTTTTTTTTTTTACTCTCACCATTTACACTACTTTTTCTAGTTTCTTCTTGTGCTGGAACTCTGAGGAGAGTCTTTGGGTAGTTGCTTGTTTGGCTGAAAAAGAAAAGAAAAATAATAACCCAACCCATGGTAACATCTTCAAAGAGTCTAAAGAAGAGGGGGATCTGATAATGCCCACTTGGTTTGGGTTCTTTACAGCTTCAGATACCTTTCCTTGCATTGATATCTTGTGAAAGTCTGGAGAGCAGAGGTGGAGCAAAACCCTAACCCCACTCCAACTCCTTTTTTTCTCGCCCTGCCTCCTTCACGTAGCACATTGAGTCTATATCACTAGTGAGCTTACTTGGGTCACTAGGTTTTCACCACAAAAATCCAATTTTGATGTGGGAGCTGAAGTAAAGATTTGATTTTGGGATCTGGGTTGTGAATTATTTCAAGAAACAGTCTGAGGGAGTGGAGGTGGTTGTTTCCTAGAGCGAACAACAATGCCTCCAAGCTTGAATTTTTCCGAGTGGTGGGCGAAGGATGCTCGAAAGGGGACTCCGGTGGTGGTGACAATGGAGAATCCCAACTACTCACTGGTCGAGATCAACGGACCTGAAGATGATGCAATGGGGTTCCAGTCCAGGGAGAAGGACCGCGGCAAGAATGCCAAGCAGTTCACATGGGTCTTGCTCCTCAAGGCTCACCGTGCCGCCGGCTGCGTCGCCTGGCTCGCTGCCGGGCTCTGGGCATTGCTTGGTGCCATCAAGAAGCGAGTCACACTTCATCCAGCAGCTGCATCCTTGGAGATTGACAGGCCTGGTAAGGGGAAGCTTCTGTTTAAGTTTCTTAGGGGGTTCTTGCTGCTGTCTTTGGTTGCTCTTGCCTTTGAGATAGTTGCATACTGGAATGGCTGGCACTTTCAGAAGCCCAATTTGCCAAATTTGCACATACCGGAGACTACTGAGATCCGAGGGTGGATGCACTCGGCCTACCTCTCGTGGCTAGCATTCCGTGCCGACTACATTGCCTACCCAATCAAGGCCTTGTCAAATTTCTGCGTCATTTTGTTCGTCATACAATCAATTGATAGGATGGTTCTATGCCTAGGGTGCTTTTGGATCAAGTTGAAGAGGATCAAGCCAAGAATAGAAGAAAATCCCTACATGGTTGATGTTGAGGAGGGGTACCCCATGGTCCTAATTCAGATTCCAATGTGCAATGAGAGGGAGGTAATGGAATTTACCTTACCTTGTTTTTCTCTTTAGCCCCTTCTTCCAGTAAAATTTTGTACTGGATTCAATTGGTCAGATGCATGACAGGTATATGAGCAATCCATATCTGCAGTCTGTCAAATTGACTGGCCGAAGGACCGTTTGCTTATCCAAGTGCTTGATGACTCCGATGAGGAGGCCATCAAGCTCTTAATAAGGGCAGAGGTTGCTAAATGGAGCCAAAAGGGTGTCAACATTATTTACAGGCATAGATTGGTGAGAACAGGGTACAAAGCCGGGAACCTTAAATCTGCAATGAGCTGTGATTATGTGAAGAACTATGAGTTCGTTGCCATATTTGATGCTGACTTCCAACCAAATCCTGATTTCCTTAAGCTAACAGTTCCACATTTTAAGGTAAAACGTAGATCAGTATCATAATGTTTTCTTTCTATCTGACTGTTATCGTGTTAGTTAGAATCATTGGAATTGTGATATAGGGAAATCCTGAGCTCGGTTTAGTTCAGGCCCGGTGGAACTTTGTGAACAAGGATGAGAACCTCTTAACCCAACTGCAGAACATCAACCTTTGCTTCCATTTTGAAGTCGAGCAACAGGTGAATGGAGTTTTCCTCAACTTCTTTGGTTTCAATGGGACTGCCGGTGTCTGGAGAATCAAGCATTGGAAGATTCGGGAGGTTGGCTCGAGAGAACAACCGTGGAGGACATGGATATTGCAGTTCGTGCCCACCTCAATGGTTGGAAATTTATCTTCCTCAATGATGTCAAGGTATATGCTGCATCAAGCTTCAATCTCATCCTCCTGTTGAGATTGTTTCTAATAACTTTATTTTGTGTATATTTATTTTGCCAGGTCATTTGTGAAGTTCCCGAGTCCTATGAGGCTTACCGGAAGCAGCAGCACCGATGGCACTCTGGCCCTATGCATCTATTCCGTTTGTGCCTCCCAGCTATCATTACTGCAAAGGTGTGTAGTTCTTCTCCATAATGCAAATATATTTGATAGGACATGTGAGTTATTTCCTGTCAATGATATAATGTCAAGCCATGTATATTGAAAGTGCACATTTTGTTACAAACTCCGAGTAAAGTGCACAAAATTTTCATTAGAAAGAATATTGATTATATGTTCCTGACGGATTTAATCACTCGTTTGACTTATATATGTTGAGATTTTAAACCACGTTCAACTGTGTGAAGGATTTAATCACTCAATTTGACTTACATATATTGAGATTTTAAATCACATTCAACAGTGTCAATCTCATTTTGTATGGACTCGTTCAGCTATACGTGTTAACCATAGCTTCATAAGTTAAAAAGGCCTCCGAATATGTGATTGTTGATTTGGACACTTAGAATGTAATATATCAGTGTTGCCATGATGGATATTCAGTGTTGATGGATATTTTACATATTATCATATTTAGTTTCTAAAGCAACCTTTGCTGCTTCATTGCAGATATCTTTATGGAAGAAGGCAAACTTGATCCTACTATTTTTTCTCTTGAGGAAGTTAATTCTTCCATTCTATTCTTTCACATTGTTTTTGCGTTATTCTTCCCCTAACTATGTTTGTTCCAGAAGCGGAATTACCGGTTTGGGTCATCTGTTATGTCCCTGTCTGCATGTCCTTCCTCAACATCCTCCCGGCCCCAAAATCGTTTCCTTTCATCGTTCCTTATCTCCTCTTTGAGAACACAATGTCGGTGACCAAATTCAATGCCATGGTCTCTGGACTGTTCAAGTTGGGGAGTTCGTACGAGTGGGTGGTCACCAAAAAGGCTGGTCGGGCATCAGAAGCAGACCTATTGACCGCTGCAGAGAGAGAGGCGATGGAATTAACCTATCCCCCGATCAATAGAAGAGCTTCCGACAGTGAGCTGCTAGAGTTGAACAAATTGAAGGAACAAGCAGAAGAAGAAGAAGCTCCCCCTCCAGTCAAGAAGGTTAACAAAATCTACAAGAAGGAGTTGGCCCTCGCGCTCCTCCTCCTCACTGCAGCAATGCGGAGTCTTTTGTCAGCGCAGGGGATTCACTTCTACTTTCTGCTCTTCCAAGGGGTGTCATTCCTTCTTGTGGGTCTCGATCTAATTGGGGAGCAGATGAGCTGATACGAGCAGGAAATGTGAAAAGGGGGGTAAAGACTCATTTCATGTCACTCATTCTCTGCACTTGATATGGAGATAATATCATACTGGTGCCGTTATTTATGAATTGAGTAAATTTGTTTGATTGAGAAACTCCATATTTAATTGGATTCTTTGCCTTGAAGGTGGATTACAGCGCGCCATTCATACAATAAGGTCATCGCCTCAAAGTCCCAGATTGAATTCTTCTCTCCAAATTACTAATGTTTCTATATAGGACTTTTGTTTATCTTAGTCTGGCTTTGATTGTGTCCTACTTGTATCGACTCATCAGCCTCATATGTATTTAGTGGAGAAGGACCATGTCCAAGTGTTGTAAGATGAAGAATGAGGAGATCTCTGGCTACCAATAGGCACTTCAAAATTTGTGAGGGAAGTTTGTGTTCCTGGTTTCAAAAATCCAAATATACTTGAAAATTTGTGTCACAGTTATTTGTATACTTAATATCAGTACAGTTCCCCCTAAAGTTGAAGGGAAATTTAATGCTCCCATTATCTTCACATGTTGTGTCTGCAACTTTATTTTCTTTCTGCCTGAGCTTTTTGTCCGTTTTTGGATCATGATGATCCGTACAGTAGAAACTGTCGGCAGATCCCAGTAAAGAGTAAAAATCAGTTACCCTCAGATCATGACTGGATAATGGGAGAGGAGAGAGAGGATGTGGCCCACAGTCTCAAAGCATGTGGGTGTGGTCTGCTTCAGTGATCCATGGCCCTCATCTCTTGGCATAACAGAACAATGACATGCTGCCATTGCTCAATTCTTTCACTTACAGACCAAGTTCAAAAATCTCTACAGGAATTTCTCTAGCTGTGGATGCTCTCCACTTGCCTTAAAAAATTGTCAAGTATGCTGGCACTGTAAACTATGGCAACTGATACGGCTTGCTCATGTCTGTTTGATCTCCACATTATGTTATCTTCTGCTATACTGTAAGATTATACATAGATGTACATTTTATTTATCATTGGGACAGTATACATTTTGCACACTGCGAGTTAATTGACAGTGTTAATGGGACTTAATGCCCACCGACAGAGCTATAGATCTCTGACTGATGAACTTAAGCAGAGAACAAGCTGGCCCAATGAAGGCATGCACGGGCACAGAGGGGGGTCATGAATGGACTGGCGACCTACTGAACTCTTCTCACGGACAGCTCAAGATGGAGACAATGGGTGTGTGTGTTTCAGCAGCGCGAGCGTTGTTATTAAAGATCTTGTAATAAGATTATGGGACCAGAGTCTCTCGAAAAGCTACCTATCCGCCACCATTGCTGTCGAGTTATGGTAGTTTCGGAAACATGTGAACTGGGTCAACTGATTCTCTCTTTGGGGAGGGGGAGATGCAGTGAAGTTAGTTGATAGTTTCCCCTGTTTTAATGTGTTTTACAAGTGGAAGCAGAGCTTAGATGTGATAAGTGTCCTCCTCACCCCATGTGCATTGCTTTCAGTTTGTTGTGAGCTATAACTGTAGCCTAATCTTGCACTATCAAATCTAAGATTCATCTAACCTTGTTGTTAATGATGGGATCAAGAAAGAATGAGACCTTTTGCTTGATCACACAACTCAAGTGGGGATGCATATTTGGATGAAGAGGACATTGTTTCCCTAATAAATTGAGCAAAAATGCGTGCATTTTCATTCATCAATGGAAACATCTCTGGTGGTTGTTATCTTCTTTGTTAGATACAGGATGATGGTCTTTGTGATTGGATTAGTTGTAGAAACCATATGAGAGAAATCTCCTAAGAAGAAGAGACTATATATGCATAAAATGATAACAAATTTATTAGTGAGATATGCTATTTTGATTCCGAGAGCTAAGGTAAATGCCAAATTGGAGCAGGCAAACTCTAGAATCTTGAGGTTTTAAATTAAGTAGGGCAAAACAGAGTATATGGAGTGCAAATTTAGTAAACAAGAAATTCAAGATTGTTATATTGTAAAACTAGACGGACAAGAACTACCGATGAGCAGTCATTTAAATACTTGGGTTTTATTATTCAAAAGAATTGGGAGATCAATAGTGATGTCAACCATAGGATCCAAGCCGGCTGGTTGGAATGGAGGAACGCAACAGGAGTTTTATGCGACCATAACATTCCGTTATGGCTGAAGAGAAAGTTTTATAGACTGTTATTAGGTCAGCTTTGTTATATGGCACAGAATGTTGGGCTATAAAGATATATCATGCCCAGAAGATGAGTGCAGTAGAGATGCGCATGCTTCATTGAATATGTGATAACACGAGGAGAGATAAGGTGAAAAATGAGGATATTCATACTAAGTTAGGCGTAGCCCACATAGAAGAGAAGATGAGAGAAAACTACCTACAATGGTTTGGTCATGTGTGACGTAGACCTACAGATGACCCAGTCTTGTGAGTAAAACATATCAAATTAGGGCAAGTTAAAAGAGCGCAAGGAAGACCGAAGAAAAATGGATGGAGGTGATACGATAAGGTATAGAGGGTAAAGGTCTTAATGAAGGCATATGCTCGATAAGAATGAGTGAAGAAAGCTGATCCATGTGCCAGATCTGCTGTGAAGAGTCAATAGCGAGGACAATGTTTGAATTCAAATTCTGGGGCGGAGACAGCCATTGTAAGGGGTTCGGATCCAGGAATGTTTTGATAAAAGTGGACTTAATGGACCCGAATCCGTTTTGGGTGTTAGCTCTTAATGGGCAGGACAGTGGCGGGCGGATACGCACTTTAAAAAGCCCATTGTGGGTCGGGGGGTGTTGAGGACAATGAATGGACTTAACGACTTTGCAACAAGTGGCAAGCAAGGGCACCGACAGAGGGTACGATATGAAAGAGAGCCACCATGTCGGGGGGGTGAGTACAAAACTCCGAGATAATGCACTGGGACTAGGGGTCGCGATTTCAAGATCAAAGGCCTGTCAGAGACATGGAAAGGTGCGTGGAGAGAGCGAAGAGGCAATGTATGCGGGCCGTGTGTTTAGAGTGAACGAAAGTCCGAGTAGATAGCAGATGGCAGACGGTGGCGGTGAACTGCAAAGAAGAGAGCGGGTGCACTTTTTATTTACATTCTAACTGGGTCGAAGTGTGCTCGATTTAGACTCTTCGTAAACGAGCTTAACCTGGAGGAGGAGATTAGCAGAGGTGCCGTGGGTGTAGAGTTCATGATGAACCAGGTGTGTAAGAGAATTAGAAGTACTTCTTGAATGAGTCTGATAGCTTCTTGGGAATGTTACCCCCCAGTGAGTAGCTGGAGCGGAATGGTAAAATGAAGAAAGGTAAAGTGAACCGGAATGATTCGGTGGGCTGATTAGGGCTTCCTTTTTTGGAGGAGAACTCCGCTGAAGAGTGGTCCGACCACAGGCAGGCAGAAGACGTATAGTTGGTTTTCTAGGGCCGAGGAAAGCTGAAAGGAGGTGGAGAGTTAGGTCAGAAAGAGTATCACAGATCTGATCAGACTTTTCTCTGCAATGTCAGATGGGTCGCGTGGGCGCCTGAAGATACGCATAGCCGTCATGAAGATGTTTGGATGTCGATGACCTACTGCTGGTATTAGAAGGATCAATTTTGTATTTTACATCTTTGTATCTTCATTTTTTGAGATTGTTTGTGTTAAATACTTATTATTAATGAAACACATGGGACAGTTTTGGACCTCACGTTTTTTTTTCAAAAAAATTGAGTCATAGCGGAAGTATATTAGCCTGCTATAAGTTTCTAGCAAGACTTTTATTCAAGACAAGCTGGCTCAACGGCATGGTACAAAGTACTAACATGAAATAGTCAGTCTATATGATTGCATTGGTCCTCAGTTCTAGAACGCTAATGAACAAATTTCAATCAATAGTAATTTTTTTTGAGAATATTCAATCAATAGTAACTAGGATTCCTTGTTCTCAAGCTTGTTAGCGCAAGCGTGTATAGTGTCAATATCATGGTTTTTCATTCTGAACACTGGACAGGATGGACTCATGTGAATAGCATTATTCCCTTGTATTTCCGTATGCCAGCTAAAGTTTTCATTAGAAAGAGGTAGCAACATTTACCAGCTTTTACAGGAACTTTAACGTGTGATTCTGGCAAAGGAGCACTCAAATTGTCTTATCCTTTTCTTGATCACAATCGATCCATGAAATTAACCAACGCACCTGAGAACCTAGTGAACTGAATATTGATATGTGACAATTGAATGTCTGTGTCACTCACTCAAGAGGGAGAACATATGAACTTCACTGGATAATAGGATGTTAAAAACATAACAGCTGCAGGCTGCAGATGAATGAGTGTGACCAAGGACACCAGAAAGAAAAAGTATAACTACAATGCACGACAAGTTGTGGCCTTAGTAGAACAAGATAATAGCATCTTTTGGTTCATGAACTAGAGATAACAATTAATGAAGCAGCAGTCTTGTGACTCTTGTCCCCTTTAGCTCTCACATCCCATATGTGCATATGGGTAGCACATTGGCTTTCAGAACTATGTTGATCAATACGAAACTGTAAACCAACACATTTGCAGGAAGTTTGTCTATCCTTCTTTCATTCAAAAACATCTGAAACGTCCATATGAATTCAAACTACCATATATGAAAGCTACAAATCAATTCCAGAAGGATTTAACTTTGGGCTACTTTGTTTTGGGGATCTCTGTGCATCTTCTTGCACTAAACATCTAATGCTAGCGTAGTACAGATATTGATGACAGTGTTCGACCAATGTCCGAAGTAAACGAAGCTGTTTGTTGTAGCTAAAATGTTCCTGCTAACAATCTCTTCTGAAGGAGCACAGCTAATGTGCTCGAAGTATGTCAACCAACAACTCATGAAGACGGTCCATAACTTAGTTAAGCTGGGCGATATGTCGTCCTGAACTAAGACATTCGCATGTACAGGATGCTGGACTTTTAAGATGACAGATATCACAAAGGTGAGCTTGTGATAGTTTGTTGTGATAGACCAGCTCAAGCATTGCAGCTAGATCAGTCAGGCATTGCAGTTAGATCTATGTAGTCTAGTAGATCAAGCCTGACCCAGAACCAGGCTCAGGCCTCATGCATGGGCATGCAATAAATTAGATCAAAGTTTCAGGCTGGAATCACAATGATTCTATCCTTTTCTCCTCCGCATACAAAGAAAAAGAAAGAAAAAGATTTGGACCTTTGCGACTGTAAAAATTTACTCGATATTGGTTTTGGGTGATGATATGTTTGAAGAACTGTGATGGTGGGAGCTATCAATAGCTGAAACTTCCCCGTGTCATAATGTATTCTTGAAATGGAGAGGGTCTAATGCCCATGTGCATGGTTCTCTGCTTGGTGTCAGCTTGCAGAAGAACAGTCTCCAAATTAAATGAAAAGGATTGGCTTCATATTTTCACCTTTTAACCATGCAATTCGACTGTTTTAAAAGTGAATAAATTCTTCCCTGGTTATGACAAAGCTTAAGTTTGTTTTTACGCAAGAAACACCTGAAGGATTGCAGTGCTAGTATTTGGAGTACTCATATTCATTGGAGAAGAATTCAGATTCAGGTAGAGGTGTTACAACATTTACAAATCAAGCACAGACACTTTGGTGTAGTCAACTAGGACATGCGATAGAGAATTGGGTTCTCAGATTGTGTTACAGTAGTCGACTAGGTTGGATATAGTCGATAATACTTGATATTAGTAGACTAGTAATTTGCGCTAGTCGACTAGTGTCGGTTTCTGACAGTTTTCTAATACAGTTCTATTTTTTGTTTTGGATTGGATTCGAGTTTCTCTTTTCTGAGGCGGTGCTGATTTGGTTGTTGAAGTTTGTATTGGACTAGAATCATCCTAGGTGCCTATATAAACCCTTGGGGTGGTCTTTTGAAGTGTCAAGGTGTGTCAAGAATTTAAGAGAAATTCAGATTTTCTCCATTGTGAGTTGTGTGAGAGAGATCTTCTTGTAACTCTTGTATTTTTTCTTTGTTTTCAATAAAGATTTTCCCCTTCTCCCGTGGACGTAGGTACATTGCCGAACTATGTTAAATATGGTATTTTTTGGTTGTGTGGTGTTTTAATTCAATTACTTGCTAATGGTAAATCTTCTATGCTTCCGCTGTCGAGTCTTAACTCGGTGTTTTTCTATATTTGATCAGTGATAAATCACAATAATTGGTATCCGAGCGATAGCTAGCAAATCGACCACGACAACCAAGTTCGAGGTAGAGAAATTCGACGGGAAGTCAAACTTCCTGTTGTGAAAGATGTGAGTAACATTGTTGCTCGTGAAGGAGGGCATAAGAAGGCCCTTCTTGGTATTGAGAAGTCATTGAAGATGGAGGATGATGGAAACGACATCGACTTTCGTGCAAAGACGACGATCATACTCTACCTATCAGATGAGCTCCTCTACAACATGATGAACGAGAAGACAACTGCTGGTGTTTGGTGTAGGCTGGAGAGCCTTTACATGACGAAGAGTGCTGACACAATCCAAAAAGACAAGCTCCCAGATAGCACTTCAATCGGTCTGAGCGATGTCTGCACTCGGCGACATTTACAAAAGTCAGAGTCATGGATGAGCTGATGACCAGTTTTATGTTGCCCACTTCAGAAGCTAAATCACTCCTATAAATTAAGTTTGTTCAAACATCTAGCCTCGCATGAGCTCAAAAGGGCTAGTTTCGTTTGAAGCACCTCATAGCCTACCAAAAGGCTAAGCCAACAAGCTTCGCCAAAGGCTAACCTTAGCTTCCCGTGAAGCTTTCTCACCAACTTCACTAGAAGTTTAGTCCAGCTCTGCTCTGAGCTAACTTTCTAGCTTTGCCTGAGGCTTTACCTAGCTCATCAAATGGTCTAACTTCGCTTGAATCCCTGAATATAGCTTAGCCTGAAGCTTTTAAGATGAACTTTGCATGAAGCGCCCATCTAGCTCGCCATGAGCTTTTCAGGTCATCTGACCGTTCTCAAATCCCCTAAGAGGGGGATTAGCAGTTGTAACTCCACTTCTAATAGTGGAGTTTGTTACTTTAGTGGGCGGTTATACCCGCCCATTTTAGCTTCGCCGCCAGGCTATCAAGCCTGGCGCAAAGCTAATAAGCTGATAAAGCCTTGCTGAATTCAAGGGCGGTTACACTCCTATTTGGCTATAAATAGCCCTTTGCAAGAAAGAAGAAGGGCTGAAAAAATTGGAGAGATCGAAGAGACTCTTAGCCAAAGGTTTCCTGTTACTTCCAAGCTCTCAAAGTGCTAGAGATTTAATTCTTTTCTAAAGTCTTCCATCTTTAGAAAATTTTCGGAACTAGATAGAGAAAATTCCCCCCGAGAAGGCTTGAATATCTGACCGATTGCATCGTCAACATGATAAAATAATCGCGCGCTCATTAGATTTCCCACCGGCATGCTTCTCCAGAAATCTCAGAGGAGATCTACTTGTAATTTTTCTTTAAAGAATCACTTTTAATTTCGCTCCTTAATTCTTTTTATAAGTTTCCCCTCTTTGCAAATCAATGAAAAACATGATGGCGACTTCGCTGGGGAATAGGATTTTCTTCCACAAAAGGAGATGATGTCGCAATGCTGTTGGAACTTGTTTTGATGAAGACTTTTGTGAAGCATTTCATTTGGAGCTCTAACACACGACGAATCAAGAGTTCTTCATGATCAAGACTGCCCAAAGAGAGTTGATATGATGTGGTTTGTAATTGTGAAATAGCATGTCAAAAGCCTTGATACACACACACATATCATGTCTATATAGTCGACTTATAACTCCTTATAGTCGACTAATCCATTTGATAGTCGACTTGATAAAACCCCCTAGTCGACTAATACTGTGTCTCAATTTAGACCCAACTCTCTGTTTGTCCATTAGTCGACTTGACAGACAACATAGTCGACTAATAGACCTTGTAGTCGACTATCCCTAGCCCCTAGTCGACTAATCCCTGATCCAGTCGACTTAAAAGGAAGTTGCAGTTGACTTGATTCAGTTATCCAGAACTAGTCATTCGAATTTATCTTGACCTAGTCGACTTATACTCAAACATAGTCGACTAACCTTTGGAAATTGTCTGGTATAGTCGACTAAATCAAAGCAGTCGACTATATAGGCAGTTTCTGACTGTTGGACAGTTCTGTATTCTGGTATTTTTTGCAAAGTTCTTCAACGATTGAACATTCAAAAGGCACCTATTAACTACCCTAACTACTCCTAGAGGGCAGCTATAAATAGGGTGTTAATCCTAAGGCAAAATACCAATCTAAATCTTCAGTTTTCTAAATCAAAATTCTATCAATCCTGAAAACTGTTCCCACTTCAGTTCTTCACCAAATTCTGATTCTCTAGTGAAGTTCTCTGAAGTTTTCTCCTATACTAGACCTTGGCCACGTTCACATATTGTACCAAGGCTTATAGGAAAGTGTTTGTAATACTCAAAGCAATCATTGTACACGGGTGTCTTCTTGGTGTAGAAGCAGTTGTATATGGTGAAGGTGTTCTCTTGGTGGAAGAGAAGGTGTTCTCTTGGTGGAAGAGAAGGTGTACACATTTGACAAAGGGGATTTGTCAAGTGGTGTGCATAGTTGTGATTTTGGGTGTACAAAATCAAGGATAAAGGAAAATCTCAAGCGGGTGGCTTGGGGACTTGGATGTAGGTCACGAGGACTGAACCAGGATAATCTCTCGTGTTTGCGTTTGTCTAAACTTTTCTAAGATTTGATTTCCTTTTGCAAGTGTATTTATTTGTTTAACTTAATCCTTCTTTGTTTAGTATTTGTGTTGACTTTGTAGTTTAGATCCATAAGTGCCAATAGAGAAAATTTCGCATTTGGTCATCTCGGGACCAACAATTGGTATCAGAGCAGTTCTCACATTTGATATCTGAACCCTGAATTAGAACTACATTTGGTATCCCTGCATACCTAGTCAACAACAAGGATGGCAACGGAGTTTTCATCATCCCAATTCAAGAAGGACATTCTACACAACGTCCACCGCTATTTGACGGATCCAACTACAATTATTGAAAGTGTAGAATGAAGATCTACTTGCAATCGATCAACTACGAACTTTGGAACATCGTAGAAGTATCGTACACCAAGCCAACAACCAACTACAGCACTTGAAGTGAGGATCAAAAGAAGAATGCGAACCTTGACGCCAAAGCGATGAATGCCTTGTTCTATGCATTAACCAAAGAAGAGTTCAACAGAGTGTCAACAGCCACTTCTGCACATCAAATATGGCATACTCTTCAGGTAACACACGAAGGCACAAGTAAAGTTAAAGAGTCTAAAATATCTGTTCTTGTCTACATGTTGAATTATTCAAAATGGAGGAGAATGAAACCATATTCGAAATGGTTACAAGATTCACCGACATTACCAATTCATTAGCATCCCTTGGAAAGGACTACACCCAAGTTGAAAGAGTTCGTAAGATCCTTCGTGCACTCACACCAGAATGGGAGAAGAAGATAACCGCAATTAAAGAGGCGAATGATCTCTTAACTTTGTCGTTAGAAAACCTAATCGGTAATCTAATGGCATATGAAGTGCAATTGGAAGAAAGAAAGAAGGAGAACGACAACACCACTCAAAGAAGAAAGAAATTGCCTTCCATGCATCCTCCGACACGGACGATTCGGATGACGATGAAGAGAGATGGCAATGCTTTCAAGAAATTCAGGGAGATCTAAAGAAGATAAATTCAAATGCTTTATTTGCAATAAACCAGGTCATATGAAAATGGATTGCCCTTTGCTCAAGAATAAAAGCAAATACAAGAGCAAAAAGTGCATAAAGGTGAAAGACTATGAAGCGTCATGGGAAAACAGTGATTCCTCGTCTTCTGACGAAGAAGTAACCACAGAACGTGTCAATCTTTGTTACATGGCAATAGAAGATGATGAGGTATCATTTGCTGAACTTCTGATGCATTTCATGAATTGTTTAATGATCTGAAAAATGAAAAACTGAAAAATAAAGTTTTATCAAAAGAAAATGAAAAACTTTTAAGGAAAATTCATGTTATGCTTTACAATATCTTCTATAAATTCTCAACAAGATGAGTTTGAAAAAGTCATATCATCTTGAAAAATGATAATGAGAAGTTTATAAAAGAG
>JAVJIF010033324.1:0-49398 GCA_038442645.1 Agave tequilana | reverse complement strand
TTTGAAGAGCTAATTTTTCCTGACTCTCTAGTATTTTCACAACAATCAAAAGAAGTTTTTGGGTTTTAAATTGAACAATCTATTTGGTGTTTTTGCTAGGGTTTGAAAAATCAAGAAAAGGTTTTTGGGAAAAGATTTTGATTCAACTTCTTCATCTTGTTTCTAGTTTTTCTCAAAGATTTTCTTTGAGATTTTGATCTCCATTCCTTTGGTTTTCTCCACACTTGAGCTACATCTACTATCTTATTCTATAGGATCTTTGTGTGGGAAAGAGATTGTTTGTGGTTGTTTGTTAGACCACCAAGTTGTAAACCCAATCTTTGCTTGGCTTTGTGCCTTTGGGTTGTATCCCTCAAGTTGTGAGGTGATCCTTATGTTGCTTTGTGCTAATCCCTCAAGTTGTGAGGTGATTATTTGTTGGCTTGGTGTTGTGCCTCAAGGAGGAGGTTGTGTTTGTAAAGAGAGGAATTGGGTACTCCTTGTAATTGTTATTGCCCCAAATCCTCGGTGGAGGTTCCCTTTATGGGAGTCCTTTGTGGACAAGCTAGTGGAGTTGAAATCCTTCTGTGTGAAGGTGGGATGTAGAGCTGGGTGCTTGAACCTCGAAACATATCTTGTTGTTTGCGCTTGATCACTTGACTCTTACTCTATCTCTCTCTCTCTCTCTTTACTTTGTACCTTGCATCATTTCACATTGATCATTCATACTTATATGCTTGGTTTGGTTGTGTGTGCATCACTCATTTAGTGTAATTGCAATTAGTTTTTAAATTCCGCATTAAGTTCATTAGATTAGCATTATCACCTATTCACCCCCCCTCTAGGTGATTTCAATTGGTATCAGAGCCTACGCTCCTGATATTTAGGTTTAACCACCTAAGAGTAAGATCTTGGTTTGCTAATCTTCATTTGCATTTTTATTTGCACACATATAGTTGCACTCATGGAGAGCCCTCCTATGTTTGATTTTTCTAGACATGATATTTGGAAGGCCAAGATGAGTAGTCATTTAAAAAGCCTAGGACATCTAGTCTATCAAGCCACTACTCAAGAATCCTACCTAAATACTAGCAAGCATAGAAAGGCCAATGCATTAGCACTTAAGACACTTAGAGCATGTCTTAATGAAGATCTTTTACATGTGTTTGCTCATTATGATTCAGCTTTTGCAGTTTGGAGCATATTGACTTCTCCCGAGCTTCCAAGGATTATTAACAAGATAAGGAGATCTAGGAGAGACATGTCCAACGAGTATTGCCTCATGGTCCAAGGGAAGAACTCCCTTGAGGTACAATCGGATTCTCAACTAGATGATAGCTCTAGCTCATATTGCTATGGATGTTTAGAAGTTCAAAACTTATATGTTGAACTTGCTTCAAAGCTTGAAAAATTCTTGAAAAAACATGAAATTTTGAAAAAGAAGACTTTGATTTAAAAGAAGAAATGAAGGATTTGTGCTCAACTTTTGAATTGGTTTTGCAAGAGAAGGCAGAGATTACTAGTGAACGTGACTCACTAAGATCTCAACTAGACCTTACCCTAAAAGAGATTGATGTTTTGAAAAGCAAATATGATTGTGATGATGTTGTGAAAAACAATGAGGTTTTATCTTCTAAATTGGATTTTGTTTTAAAAGATAACCTTGTTTTGAAAAATGAAATTGATTTCATTACAAAAGAATTGGATTTAGTTTTAAAAAAAAATGAATCTTTGAAAATTGATATTGATTCTCATGTGTGCCATGCTAGTATAGTTTCTTCTTCTTGCACATCTTTTGCATACTCTACCTTATCTTCTAGTATTGAAAATGACATAAATGTGTTGAAGAAAAGTGTTGAATGTTTGGGCTCCACTTTGAGCCAATGTACTTTGAATCATACACGCTTGGAAACCTTGGTTCTCAAGAAACAAGTTCCATCTTTACATGTACACCCATCACGGCATACACATGCTCATCACGGACACAACCATAACATGTATGCTAATGTGTATACTTGTACACATTGTGATCGTAAGGGCCACCTTGCTAGATTTTGCTATGATCGTTTACATATAGAAAATTTAGCAAATAATCTTGTTTGGGTTAGGAAAGGTACTAACCCCTATGGACCCAAAGAAAATGGGTACCATAGACCACCCCTTTGATTTTTGATGTAGGAGTGGGCTCTCGCATAACGTAAGAGTGTTGGTGCCTTGAAGTGGATACGTTCCGTGCTTAAAGAAAACAATTTGGATGCATCACTTTCAAGGGGAGTTTGGTGGAGAGGACCACCATTGGTTTGGAGAACTAGAGAGGTGCCTTCATCGGTTTTGGTATCAATCTCTAACTCCCGTTTTTATTTGCATGTTTTTCATGTTCATCAATTTATAGCATGCCATGTTTTATTGTTCATCATGCTTAGGCCATGTTTATTAGATTAGTAATATACATGCTTAGTTATTTGAGTCACTTCATGCCTATATGGATTTATATCTTTGTGTTCTCACTTGGTTTTAACTAATATGTATGCACTAGATCTAATGCACATGCATCTTCATAATGATCATATGGATGTTTTATGAGCTTTGTTTTGATACTTCATGTTTTGATTAGTATGTTAAATACTATGATTATTAGACCATTGACATGCATGCATAGCTTTTGAGATCACCCATGTTTAGATGGACCCATTTGTTGTGTTCTCACCATTCGTTTAGCTATTATGTATATCATGATTCTAATAGCATGTGGATTTATATAATGATCATTTTTATGTCTATCATGTTGATTTATGTGTCGTTTTATACTTCATGATTTGAATATATGTTTAGATGTTAGTTTTCATGAAAACTAGGATTTATATTTGTACATAGAATGGGCCACAAGTAAATCTTTTTATGTTTGTGCTTGAATGCCTATTTGTACCCATTAGATGTGCTAGTATAGTCTAGTTTTGATGATTCATGCATTCTAACTTGTATTCCTCATTTTGGATATGTTTCTATGATCATGTGTTTTTAATTTCATGTATATGTCTATCTTGTCCAAACTATTTATTATACATATACATCCTCTGAGCCACGTGCCTTCATGCATATACTTTTGTGGACTCATTATATTTAGGATATGTATGTATACTTGAGTTTGTACATGACATACATATGCCTTGAAGTTTAAATCGTTTTGATGATTTTCATGTTTTTAGGTAATTTCAATTGGTAATGAAAATTTAGTTATTCATGTTTTCATATTTTTAAGGATTTCATATGAGCTTAATTGAATATTTTCATGATTGTGTGTTTCACATTACACTTGTTCACTCACACTTTATTATGTTTCTCATGATTGTGTTTTCATGAGTATGATATAGGCTTTATGGACTTTGAGTATTTAGTGATCATGTGATTTACATGTGTTTCATGAAAAACAATTTTGTTTTATTCCTTACTTGAAGGATTTCGTACTAGTTTAAAAGTTTTTCTAGTTAACTAGTTCGTATTCTTCACTATGGTAGATATTTTCAAACATACTACATTTTCAAACCTATTTTTGAAAACCCCTACCTTCGAAGGGTGGTTGGATGGGAGACCATGCTCATGTATGCTTTATAGTGAAAATCATTTTAAACTTGAACATGATTGGGAGGATAGGTTATATGAGATATACATTTGATATTATTGTTGTTTTAATTGGTATCATTGGATTCTTTCAATTGGTATCAATATTGACATTTCCTGTATACTCATATATTTTTTTGTATATGTATGCTTGCACTTCAAAGAATATCAATTTCAATTGGTATCTAATTTTTTTCATACAATATATATTTTTTTTATATTTGTGCTTATTATATTCATATATCTTAGAGCACAAATTTTGATCACGATAAAGCTTATTTTATAATAACTATCTTGTTTCAATTGACTAGTTTTCAATTGGTATCCATATACAAGTTTATTCATTATTTCATTTGGTATTTCATAAAGGGGGAGAAAACTTGTATTTCATCTTTCAATTGGTATTTGATTTCCACTCCCATACTTTATGATTGAAATATTTTCAATTTGGTATCATATGTTCAAAATGAAAAATATTTACAATTGGTATCAAAATTTTTGTTTAGACATTCAAAATTTGTTATGTTTAATTTCAATTGGTATCAAGATTTTTATGTGTTTTTCTTAAAATTGGTATCAATATTTTTTATGTTTCCTTTCAATTGGTATCAAGATGCTCTACTTTGACAAATTTTTAATTGATATCTTAATTGATTGTCACCCCTTATTTACATCATTTGTGTTTTAGACAAAAAGGGGAGAACATTATTTTATTGCTTTTAAACCCTTTATTGTTTCTTTGTTTCGAACAAAAAGGGGGAGAAGAATGTTTTTGTTTTTACTTGGACCCCTTTGTTGATGATTGACAAAAAGGGGAGAAGTATTTTAGTTTATGCATGTTTTGTTTTATTTATTAGTTTGTCGTTTAATTGTTTAATTAGTATCAAGAGCATTATTTAAGAACATGTTTTTATTGGTATCAAGAGCACGTTTTATGCATGATGCATTTCATATGTTTGGTATCAAGAGCATGTTTTTGAAGTTGGTACCTTGTTTTATGCATGTCTATGCATACATGTTTAAGAGCTTACATTGCATATATTTATGTTTATTAGTTTATTTGTTTATGCATGAGTTAAGGGGGAGCTTCTCTGAAGCTTAACTTTAATCCATGCATATATAACTCCATGAGTTTTGTCATCATCAAAAAGGGGAGATTGTTGGCCCAAAGGCCTTCCACTCTAGTTTTGATGATGATTAACTCATGTAGTTATGTGTACTAATAATCTTGTGATTTTAGTTTCAGATCATTAATCAAGATGTTAGTAGGTGATTAGCTTCATCAAAGATGGTTTGGAAGCTTTCACATAGTGATTTAAGAGCCCGAGCGACAAGATCATATATATCACTCATTGGAGTCAAGCTCGGTGGATCACGAAGTTTTGGATCGAGTCGGCTTGGAGACGGCGCTCTACAAGAAGACTTCGGTACCATAGTTTTTAGTTTGTTTAGGTCCATGTGTAAAGATTAGAATAGTATGATATGCTCAAGTTCACAACACACACGTTTCATGTTTTGAATATTGATTTTCGGTTTTTCCGTTTTTGGTTTAACCGATCTTGGTTTCATGAATAGATAGATCAAAACAAGTTTAAATGGTTTTATGTATAGTAGATTCATTCTATATACATGCATACTTAACTTTCTAAACAAACTTAGTTTTGACTTACTTATTCATGTGTTTTATGTTTTGACATTTTAACAAAACATATTTTGGAATTAAAGTCAAAAACATGGATATATATATATATATATATATATATATATATATATATATATATATATATATATATATATATATATATATATATATATAATATATGTTTCATGTATATAGGATTATATCCATATACATTATGTCTAAATGTTGTTTAATATCATGTTTTTGTATTTGGATAAGTCTTGGACAGAATGTATTTTCAATTCAAAAATCCAAGTTTTAGAAAATACAGTTTTTGATTTTTGGTAAAAATGATAAGACACAAAAATGTTTCAAAATGTTTGTTATTTGTGATAAATTTTTTATCACAAGTTTATATTTCAAAATAAAATGTTAAAACTATTTTTGTGTAATTTTAGAGATTTTATGGGAATTATTAGAATATTTTTTACCTTGTTTTTCTGACTAGAACTGCTGCTGCCAGGCTAGGCTCGACCGCACCAAGTAGCCGGTCGACCGTAGCGGTCGACCGACGTGCACGGATACGTGCACGCTGGCTGCCCCATAAGCCGGTCGACCGCACGGTCGACCGACTGAGAGCAGGTTGCTCTCGGGTTTCTCCCGGTCGACCGAGCAGTCGACCGGCCAGAGAGCCGTTGCTCTCTGGTTCTGGGGACGGTCGACCGCCCGGTCGACCGTAGCTGCCAGCGGTCAAATGTGACCGTTGGACGGTCGACCGACCGGTCGACCGGTAGTTCATTTCTGGCAGTTTCTCTGCTGCCAACGGCTATAATTTTCTGGGGGCTATAAATACCCCATTGGAAAGATGTTTTCTCTAAGATTTGAAGAGCTAATTTTTCCTGACTCTCTAGTGTTTTCACAGCAATCAAAAGAAGTTTTTGGGTTTTAAATTGAACAATCTATTTGGTGTTTTTGCTAGGGTTTGGAAAATCAAGAAAGGATTTTTGGGAAAGATTTTGATTCAACTTCTTCATCTTGGTTTCTAGTTTTTTCCCAAAGATTTTCTTTGAGATTTTGATTTCCATTCCTTTGGTTTTCTCCACACTTGAGCTACATCTACTATCTTATTCAATAGGATCTTTGTGTGGGAAAAGAGATTGTTTGTGGTTGTTTGTTAGACCACCAAGTTGTAAACCCAATCTTTGCTTGGCTTTGTGCTTTGGGTTGTATCCCTCAAGTTGTGAGGTGATCCTTGTGTTGCTTTGTGCTAATCCCTCAAGTTGTGAGGTGATTGTTTGTTGGCTTGGTGTTGTGCCTCAAGGAGGAGGTTGTGTTTGTAAAGAGAGGAGTTAGGTACTCCTTGTAATTGTTATTGCCCCCAATCCTCGGTGGAGGTTCCCTTTTTGGGAGTCCTTTGTGGATAAGTTAGTGGAGTTGAAATCTTTCTGTGTGAAGGCGGGGATGTAGAGCTGGGTGCTCGAACCTCGAAACATATCTTGTTGTTTGCACTTGATCACTTGACTCTTACTCTCTCTCTCTCTCTCTTACTTTGTGCCTTGCATCATTTCTTGCATCATTTCACATTGATCATTCATACATATATGCTTGGTTTGGTTGTGTGTGCATCACTCATTTAGTGTAATTGCAATTAGTTTTTAAATTCCGCATTAAGTTCATTAGATTAGCATTATCACCTATTCACCCCCCTCTAGGTGATTTCAAGAACAATGCGAAATCTTGGAAGTAATAATTTTCAAGAAGCAGCGCATATCTCCTCTTAAAGTTCTGCCCTATTTATAGAGGGGAGGGAAGCCCAAACATCAACCGTTCAAAATCTCAATATCTAAGAAGACGAAGAGCCACTCGATCAGGATGTGTCGTGATGGTTCGGATTCAAACGGTCGTGCTTGATACGCCGCACCCAGCTCGAGCGTCGCGCCTCTTTAAAAACTAACGGTTACTTGACTGATGCAACTGGGACACACATTTAAAGCTCTGCCATCCTGTAAAGGCATGCCATGCAAAAATCAAAGTGATACAGGCAACTCGAGGCTAAACTTAAGAAGTCTGCTCTCCTTTCTTTCTTTTAGAGCTCCCGGGAACACATAATTCCCTAGGACACGTTTTCGATCACCCTCAAAGAGAATGAAGCAGAGGGGCATCTGTAGTGGTCAGTTTTCGACCCCGCGAGATTACAACACGTGTCCATCTAATCCCTGTGTGGATGCGTGACACGTAGCCTTCTTTAGAACCTTTGAAGGAGAGTTCTAGTCCCATTCAAATTTTATGCAGTTCAAACACTTGGAAGATTAGAGATAGAGTCGGTTGTAAGTACCTTTATCTCCAGTCCAAATTTACATTTGAACCTAACAGTTACAGCTTTGAAGCAGATTGATCTTATCAACAACTGGATGTTGGTCTCTGGATAAATACGAACATGAGTTCTACCAATTCAAATTAAGATGTTCTGCTCCATACCGCCTCCTCCGTGATAAGCAGCCAAGTTAGGATAAAATGTTCAATTAGATGAGAATCCTATAACCTTATATAAAAATAGCCACCTGTATAATAGAGAACCCCTCCTGGGAGAGGGAGGACGATCAATTAATCCCAAAAACCCTAACGTTAGAGATCAATCGACCATCATTGTAAATTTCCTGAATTATAGTAAAACTCTCTCTCCCTCTCCGTGATTTTTCTCTTTCGGGTTTTCACGTAAATCTCTGTATTTTTTTCTAATTTGATCTCTACAATTCACGCATTAATCTCTACAAATAGACGCGTGAATAACTCCTCCGAAAATTAACCTCCGCAGCTAGGGTTGGCTAACGGGACGAATCGGGTTGATTTGTCTCGTCAGCCCAACGAATCCGTGACGAGACGGGTTGGACCCATCTCGTCACGGATTCGACGAGATGGGTTGAAAACCCGGGTAACGAATCGGGTCCCGGATTCCGGGTTAGACCCGTCTCGGTAATTTTTATTTTTTTAATTCGAATTTTCTTAAAATTTTAAATTTAAAGTTATAAAGAAATTAGGAAAAAAATAGTAAAAAAAGAGGAAAAAATTTAAAAAATGTCTAAAATTATAAAAAAAATAATAGAATTGATATTCACTAATTACAAGTTTTTTTGTACGGTAAGTTATTTTATTAATATGAAAAAATTATATACCAATCTGCTCATCACATATAATGTACATAAAACTCATCTCGTATAATATACATAAAAACTCTGGTGCTCATCTCATACAATATACATAAAAAAAATTCTGGTGGTTCTCTACTCTTCATCATCGTCCTGTTCAAATTCTTCATCTAGAATAGCTTTTCCTTGTGTGCGTCTTTCTGCATCGAACCAGTGCTTTAAGCAAACAGCCATCTCCAATATTTCAGCGTCAGCTTACTCCTCCAGGGTGTCAAAACTCTACCACCTGCAGAAAATGCGCTCTCGGATGCTACTGTAGAGGCCGGAGGTGTCAGTATATCTCGGGCCATGGTAGAAAGGACAGGAAATTGTTTTCTCTGTTCTTTCCACCTTGACAAAACATCAAATGTTTCCCATGGTTCATCATCATTTTCATTTATTTCAGCAGGCATTGTGTTCAAATATAAATTAAGTTCATTAAATGAACCTGCTCCTGAAGAGTGTTTCTTTCTAGTATTAGAGGAAAGTAAACTTTTAAAATTAGATAATCTTTTACCTAGAGTAGTAGAAGAGTTTGTGATGGTGTAGGTGTCCTAAATTCAGAAGAAGAAGGGGAAATAACTCATCTCTGTACAATGAGTATATTTCTTCTAAAAGAGATCTAATTTCTAAAAGTAATTTATCTACATCTTGTTCATAATTTAAACATAAAATAAAATTGGATAATAAAAGTTTTAAATTATCTATTTTAATTCTAGGATCCATAATTGCAGCTAAGTAAAATAAAAAAGGCATATTTTCAAAATATTTTTGAAATTTTTCTTCCATATCATGTATAGCCTCTTCAAGACTGTCATCATCTCTGTATGCAACAAATACTTGAGCAATTTCATTAAGATTATAAAAAACTAAGTTACATGTGGGATAATATGTACCAGAAAGTGTTTTTGTGGCAGTGTCAAATTTTTATAGAAAAGTACAAAAATTTTCATATAATTTCCACTCTTCATCGCTAATATAACAAGATGAACATTTATTTACTGTAAAAAATTGAATTGCTTGTTTATAAGGAAGGCAATCTTTAATCATATTGTAACTTGAATTCCACGAGTTTTCATATCTGCTTGGAGTAGTTTTTTCCTTCAATCCACATTGTCGGCAATAACTTTTAAAAGATTGTCTCCTAGGTCCACTGTGCTTTATATGTAAAATAATTTCTTTAACTTTATGAATATATTTGTCTAAAATTTTTAGACCATCTTGTACACATAAATTTAATATATGGCAAACACATCTAACATGAAAAAGTTTACCGTTTAAAATCGGATCTAATACCGTTTTCAATTGTCTTATTGAAGCAGTATTTTCACTTGCATTATCAAAGAAATAGAAAATATTTTATTTTCTATACCATAATTTCTACAAGTAAGAAAATTGAATTTGCTACATTTGTAGCAGAATGTTTCTTAGAAAATTTAGAAAATGATAAAATACGTTTTTGTAAAATCCAGTTATCATCAATAAAGTGAGCAGTAACACATAAATAATGAATAAGATTAAGAGCTTCCCATATATCGGATGTTAATGAAATTTTTCTACCATCACTAGTAAAAAGAGCCTTCAAAATATTTTTTCTATTTACAAATAAATCTTTAATTTCTTTAGTTATAGTTTGTCTGCTAATTCTCTTATAATCAGGAGCAAAAACAGATTTAAGATAATCAACTAATGCATCTGATTCAGTAAAAGAAAATGGAAGTTCTACTCGAACAATAAATTCAGCTAACTTATATTTATTTACTTCAGGCTTATATCTCCAAGTGGAGAATGTGCCTGAATCAGCTAATATTTGTGCTTGTTGTGGTGGTAAACCGTGACTTTTAGCATGCTTTTTTTCATAGTGTTTATTAAGAACACCTGTACCGTATCCTTCTTTATGATCAAATAGTTGATGACAATACTTACATTCTGCCTTTCTTCTACCTTCAACAACTTTTTCTACGAAATGGTTCCACACTAGAGAAGTTTTGGCTCTTACTTTAGTGGTTGTGCTAGTTGTTTGTTGTGTTTCTAGAACTATAGTATCATGCTGTGCTAGTTGTGTATCGTGTTGTTCTTGTGTTTCAGTAAAAAAAGGACCCAGAGATTGTGCGTGCATTGGTGATGTTGACATTAAAAGTTGAGAATATGAGGAATATTGAGGAGGGAAGGAAATAGAATGCTGACCTGTACCACTGTCACTGGCATATGCAGCATGTGTATATGGTGCAAAACTACTGTAGTCAATTGCATAGCTTAACGAACTGTGATAGAGAGCAAATGCGGATGTTGGGGGAGCATAATTGTATGGTGGGTAAGCGGCATATGTTGACGATGAGCTATCGCCAGCATCGGTGTAAGGTGCGACAGATGAAGGATTGTGTTTTGATGAAGAGCTACCATCGGCTTCGGATGAGGTCCCGCCAGTACTCCAGTTGGGCTCCATTAGACTAGACTGGAAGTTAGTAGAGATTTGTAATTGTAAGAGAATAAGAGTGATTTATAATAGAAGAAGGGTTGAGGTGAAGTGAGATGAAAGTGAATGAGAGTAGAGGGTATTTATAGAGGTTAGAGGGATTTTTTTTTTAATTTTTTTTAAAAGATACAACGGCTCAAAAATGAGCCATTGTGGGTGAATAAGAGGGTGCCACGTGCCACCCTCTTTCTCACTCACAACGGCTCTTTTTTGAGCCGTTCAGGGTTTTAAAAAAAAAAAAACGAATTTAGGGGCCTCAGACTAATTTTTCTCTCTAACAGTCATATAATAATATTGGACATAAAAAAAAAAAATTAGAGAAGGGGGGGTCGGGGAAATCTTCCCGACCCGATTCGTCCCGTGATTCGTCCCGGGACGAATCAGATTCGTCCCGTTTACACGGGACGAGTCAACCCGTTCTGACCCGCTCCTAAACGGGGCGGGTGCGGGTTGACCCGTAACCCGCCCTGTGCGACTCAAACGGGCCACACAAGGTGGGGCGGGGCAGGTCGACGCGGTCGTCGACCCGCCCCATCAGCCACCCCTATCCGCAGCGCTATAAATTTGGGAGGCAACTATAACAGTTGACTGTCTTCGCCGTGTTGGAATTAGATCCAGGCACAAAGTCTCAGCTTAGAATCTACATTCTGTCTGTAAAGTTCTGTGCTGCCTTGCCAAGCTACAATTTTCTTCAGTTCTTTCAGATTTATTTCATTTTCTGCTTACTATTTTTTGTGGTAGGTAGCTAGTTTAACGGGTTTTTTTTTTCTTTTGCATGTTGAGTCAAGGAAACAACCTTGGATTCAGTTCTTGAGGCTTCTGGGTTTTTTTTTTTTTTTTTACTCTCACCATTTACACTACTTTTTCTAGTTTCTTCTTGTGCTGGAACTCTGAGGAGAGTCTTTGGGTAGTTGCTTGTTTGGCTGAAAAAGAAAAGAAAAATAATAACCCAACCCATGGTAACATCTTCAAAGAGTCTAAAGAAGAGGGGATCTGATAATGCCCACTTGGTTTGGGTTCTTTACAGCTTCAGATACCTTTCCTTGCATTGATATCTTGTGAAAGTCTGGAGAGCAGAGGTGGAGCAAAACCCTAACCCCACTCCAACTCCTTTTTTTCTCGCCCTGCCTCCTTCACGTAGCACATTGAGTCTATATCACTAGTGAGCTTACTTGGGTCACTAGGTTTTCACCACAAAAATCCAATTTTGATGTGGGAGCTGAAGTAAAGATTTGATTTTGGGATCTGGGTTGTGAATTATTTCAAGAAACAGTCTGAGGGAGTGGAGGTGGTTGTTTCCTAGAGCGAACAACAATGCCTCCAAGCTTGAATTTTTCCGAGTGGTGGGCGAAGGATGCTCGAAAGGGGACTCCGGTGGTGGTGACAATGGAGAATCCCAACTACTCACTGGTCGAGATCAACGGACCTGAAGATGATGCAATGGGGTTCCAGTCCAGGGAGAAGGACCGCGGCAAGAATGCCAAGCAGTTCACATGGGTCTTGCTCCTCAAGGCTCACCGTGCCGCCGGCTGCGTCGCCTGGCTCGCTGCCGGGCTCTGGGCATTGCTTGGTGCCATCAAGAAGCGAGTCACACTTCATCCAGCAGCTGCATCCTTGGAGATTGACAGGCCTGGTAAGGGGAAGCTTCTGTTTAAGTTTCTTAGGGGGTTCTTGCTGCTGTCTTTGGTTGCTCTTGCCTTTGAGATAGTTGCATACTGGAATGGCTGGCACTTTCAGAAGCCCAATTTGCCAAATTTGCACATACCGGAGACTACTGAGATCCGAGGGTGGATGCACTCGGCCTACCTCTCGTGGCTAGCATTCCGTGCCGACTACATTGCCTACCCAATCAAGGCCTTGTCAAATTTCTGCGTCATTTTGTTCGTCATACAATCAATTGATAGGATGGTTCTATGCCTAGGGTGCTTTTGGATCAAGTTGAAGAGGATCAAGCCAAGAATAGAAGAAAATCCCTACATGGTTGATGTTGAGGAGGGGTACCCCATGGTCCTAATTCAGATTCCAATGTGCAATGAGAGGGAGGTAATGGAATTTACCTTACCTTGTTTTTCTCTTTAGCCCTTCTTCCAGTAAAATTTTGTACTGGATTCAATTGGTCAGATGCATGACAGGTATATGAGCAATCCATATCTGCAGTCTGTCAAATTGACTGGCCGAAGGACCGTTTGCTTATCCAAGTGCTTGATGACTCCGATGAGGAGGCCATCAAGCTCTTAATAAGGGCAGAGGTTGCTAAATGGAGCCAAAAGGGTGTCAACATTATTTACAGGCATAGATTGGTGAGAACAGGGTACAAAGCCGGGAACCTTAAATCTGCAATGAGCTGTGATTATGTGAAGAACTATGAGTTCGTTGCCATATTTGATGCTGACTTCCAACCAAATCCTGATTTCCTTAAGCTAACAGTTCCACATTTTAAGGTAAAACGTAGATCAGTATCATAATGTTTTCTTTCTATCTGACTGTTATCGTGTTAGTTAGAATCATTGGAATTGTGATATAGGGAAATCCTGAGCTCGGTTTAGTTCAGGCCCGGTGGAACTTTGTGAACAAGGATGAGAACCTCTTAACCCAACTGCAGAACATCAACCTTTGCTTCCATTTTGAAGTCGAGCAACAGGTGAATGGAGTTTTCCTCAACTTCTTTGGTTTCAATGGGACTGCCGGTGTCTGGAGAATCAAAGCATTGGAAGATTCGGGAGGTTGGCTCGAGAGAACAACCGTGGAGGACATGGATATTGCAGTTCGTGCCCACCTCAATGGTTGGAAATTTATCTTCCTCAATGATGTCAAGGTATATGCTGCATCAAGCTTCAATCTCATCCTCCTGTTGAGATTGTTTTCTAATAACTTTATTTTGTGTATATTTATTTTGCCAGGTCATTTGTGAAGTTCCCGAGTCCTATGAGGCTTACCGGAAGCAGCAGCACCGATGGCACTCTGGCCCTATGCATCTATTCCGTTTGTGCCTCCCAGCTATCATTACTGCAAAGGTGTGTAGTTCTTCTCCATAATGCAAATATATTTGATAGGACATGTGAGTTATTTCCTGTCAATGATATAATGTCAAGCCATGTATATTGAAAGTGCACATTTTGTTACAAACTCCGAGTAAAGTGCACAAAATTTTCATTAGAAAGAATATTGATTATATGTTCCTGACGGATTTAATCACTCGTTTGACTTATATATGTTGAGATTTTAAACCACGTTCAACTGTGTGAAGGATTTAATCACTCAATTTGACTTACATATATTGAGATTTTAAATCACATTCAACAGTGTCAATCTCATTTTGTATGGACTCGTTCAGCTATACGTGTTAACCATAGCTTCATAAGTTAAAAGGCCTCCGAATATGTGATTGTTGATTTGGACACTTAGAATGTAATATATCAGTGTTGCCATGATGGATATTCAGTGTTGATGGATATTTTACATATTATCATATTTAGTTTCTAAAGCAACCTTTGCTGCTTCATTGCAGATATCTTTATGGAAGAAGGCAAACTTGATCCTACTATTTTTCTCTTGAGGAAGTTAATTCTTCCATTCTATTCTTTCACATTGTTTTGCGTTATTCTTCCCCTAACTATGTTTGTTCCAGAAGCGGAATTACCGGTTTGGGTCATCTGTTATGTCCCTGTCTGCATGTCCTTCCTCAACATCCTCCCGGCCCCAAAATCGTTTCCTTTCATCGTTCCTTATCTCCTCTTTGAGAACACAATGTCGGTGACCAAATTCAATGCCATGGTCTCTGGACTGTTCAAGTTGGGGAGTTCGTACGAGTGGGTGGTCACCAAAAAGGCTGGTCGGGCATCAGAAGCAGACCTATTGACCGCTGCAGAGAGAGAGGCGATGGAATTAACCTATCCCCCGATCAATAGAAGAGCTTCCGACAGTGAGCTGCTAGAGTTGAACAAATTGAAGGAACAAGCAGAAGAAGAAGAAGCTCCCCCTCCAGTCAAGAAGGTTAACAAAATCTACAAGAAGGAGTTGGCCCTCGCGCTCCTCCTCCTCACTGCAGCAATGCGGAGTCTTTTGTCAGCGCAGGGGATTCACTTCTACTTTCTGCTCTTCCAAGGGGTGTCATTCCTTCTTGTGGGTCTCGATCTAATTGGGGAGCAGATGAGCTGATACGAGCAGGAAATGTGAAAGGGGGGTAAAGACTCATTTCATGTCACTCATTCTCTGCACTTGATATGGAGATAATATCATACTGGTGCCGTTATTTATGAATTGAGTAAATTTGTTTGATTGAGAAACTCCATATTTAATTGGATTCTTTGCCTTGAAGGTGGATTACAGCGCGCCATTCATACAATAAGGTCATCGCCTCAAAGTCCCAGATTGAATTCTTCTCTCCAAATTACTAATGTTTCTATATAGGACTTTTGTTTATCTTAGTCTGGCTTTGATTGTGTCCTACTTGTATCGACTCATCAGCCTCATATGTATTTAGTGGAGAAGGACCATGTCCAAGTGTTGTAAGATGAAGAATGAGGAGATCTCTGGCTACCAATAGGCACTTCAAAATTTGTGAGGGAAGTTTGTGTTCCTGGTTTCAAAAATCCAAATATACTTGAAAATTTGTGTCACAGTTATTTGTATACTTAATATCAGTACAGTTCCCCCTAAAGTTGAAAGGGAAATTTAATGCTCCCATTATCTTCACATGTTGTGTCTGCAACTTTATTTTCTTTCTGCCTGAGCTTTTTGTCCGTTTTTGGATCATGATGATCCGTACAGTAGAAACTGTCGGCAGATCCCAGTAAAGAGTAAAAATCAGTTACCCTCAGATCATGACTGGATAATGGGAGAGGAGAGAGAGGATGTGGCCCACAGTCTCAAAGCATGTGGGTGTGGTCTGCTTCAGTGATCCATGGCCCTCATCTCTTGGCATAACAGAACAATGACATGCTGCCATTGCTCAATTCTTTCACTTACAGACCAAGTTCAAAAATCTCTACAGGAATTTCTCTAGCTGTGGATGCTCTCCACTTGCCTTAAAAAATTGTCAAGTATGCTGGCACTGTAAACTATGGCAACTGATACGGCTTGCTCATGTCTGTTTGATCTCCACATTATGTTATCTTCTGCTATACTGTAAGATTATACATAGATGTACATTTTATTTATCATTGGGACAGTATACATTTTGCACACTGCGAGTTAATTGACAGTGTTAATGGGACTTAATGCCCACCGACAGAGCTATAGATCTCTGACTGATGAACTTAAGCAGAGAACAAGCTGGCCCAATGAAGGCATGCACGGGCACAGAGGGGGGTCATGAATGGACTGGCGACCTACTGAACTCTTCTCACGGACAGCTCAAGATGGAGACAATGGGTGTGTGTGTTTTCAGCAGCGCGAGCGTTGTTATTAAAGATCTTGTAATAAGATTATGGGACCAGAGTCTCTCGAAAAGCTACCCTATCCGCCACCATTGCTGTCGAGTTATGGTAGTTTCGGAAACATGTGAACTGGGTCAACTGATTCTCTCTTTGGGGAGGGGGAGATGCAGTGAAGTTAGTTGATAGTTTCCCCTGTTTTAATGTGTTTTACAAGTGGAAGCAGAGCTTAGATGTGATAAGTGTCCTCCCTCACCCCATGTGCATTGCTTTCAGTTTGTTGTGAGCTATAACTGTAGCCTAATCTTGCACTATCAAATCTAAGATTCATCTAACCTTGTTGTTAATGATGGGATCAAGAAAGAATGAGACCTTTTGCTTGATCACACAACTCAAGTGGGGATGCATATTTGGATGAAGAGGACATTGTTTCCCTAATAAATTGAGCAAAAATGCGTGCATTTTCATTCATCAATGGAAACATCTCTGGTGGTTGTTATCTTCTTTGTTAGATACAGGATGATGGTCTTTGTTGATTGGATTAGTTTGTAGAAACCATATGAGAGAAATCTCCTAAGAAGAAGAGACTATATATGCATAAAATGATAACAAATTTATTAGTGAGATATGCTATTTTGATTCCGAGAGCTAAGGTAAATGCCAAATTGGAGCAGGCAAACTCTAGAATCTTGAGGTTTTAAATTAAGTAGGGCCAAAACAGAGTATATGGAGTGCAAATTTAGTAAACAAGAAATTCAAGATTGTTATATTGTAAAACTAGACGGACAAGAACTACCGATGAGCAGTCATTTTAAATACTTGGGTTTTATTATTCAAAAGAATTGGGAGATCAATAGTGATGTCAACCATAGGATCCAAGCCGGCTGGTTGGAATGGAGGAACGCAACAGGAGTTTTATGCGACCATAACATTCCGTTATGGCTGAAGAGAAAGTTTTATTAGACTGTTATTAGGTCAGCTTTGTTATATGGCACAGAATGTTGGGCTATAAAGATATATCATGCCCAGAAGATGAGTGCAGTAGAGATGCGCATGCTTCATTGAATATGTGATAACACGAGGAGAGATAAGGTGAAAAATGAGGATATTCATACTAAGTTAGGCGTAGCCCACATAGAAGAGAAGATGAGAGAAAACTACCTACAATGGTTTGGTCATGTGTGACGTAGACCTACAGATGACCCAGTCTTGTGAGTAAAACATATCAAATTAGGGCAAGTTAAAAGAGCGCAAGGAAGACCGAAGAAAATATGGATGGAGGTGATACGATAAGGTATAGAGGGTAAAGGTCTTAATGAAGGCATATTGCTCGATAAGAATGAGTGAAGAAAGCTGATCCATGTGCCAGATCTGCTGTGAAGAGTCAATAGCGAGGACAATGTTTGAATTCAAATTCTGGGGCGGAGACAGCCATTGTAAGGGGTTTCGGATCCAGGGAATGTTTTGATAAAAGTGGACCCTTAATGGACCCGAATCCGTTTTGGGGTGTTAGCTCTTTAATGGGCAGGACAGTGGCGGGCCGGCTATACGCACTTTAAAAAAGCCCATTGTTGGGTCGGGGGGTGTTGAGGCTACAAAACTCTCAGATAATGATTGTGCTGGGACTAGGGGTGCTGGGATTTCAAATCAAATGTGTTCTATGCCTGTCGTTACACTAGGGGAAAGTTGAGAGGGCCGAGAGGATTTAAGAAGGAGTTTTTATTGTAGCCCGGAGCTTATGGGGCAGACGGTGGCGGTGATACTGGCAAAGCCCAAGAAGAGAGCGGGTGCACTTTTTATTTACATTCTAACTTGGTTCGAAGGTGTGCTCTGATTTAGACTCTTTCGTAAACGAGCTTAACCTGGAGGAGGAGATTAGCAGAGGTGCCGTGGGTGTAGAGTTCATGATGAACCAGGTGTGTAAGAGAATTTAGAAGTACTTCTTGAATGAGTCTGATAGCTTCTTGGGAATGTTACCCCCCAGTGAGTAGCTGGAGCGGAATGGTAAAATGAAGAAAGGTAAAGTGAACCGGAATGATTCGGTGGGCTGATTAGGGCTTCCTTTTTTGGAGGAGAACTCCGCTGAAGAGTGGTCCGACCACAGGCAGGCAGAAGACGTATAGTTTGGTTTTTCTAGGGCCGAGGAAAGCTGAAAGGAGGTGGAGAGTTAGGTCAGAAAGAGTATCACAGATCTGATCAGACTTTTCTCTGCAATGTCAGATGGGTCGCGTGGGCGCCTGAAGACTACGCATAGCCGTCATGAAGATGTTTGGATGTCGATGACCTACTGCTGGTATTAGAAGGATCAATTTTGTATCTTTTACATCTTTGTATCTTCATTTTTTGAGATTGTTTTGTTAAATACTTATTATTAATGAAACACAGGGGAGTTTTTGGACCTCACGTTTTTTTTTTTCAAAAAAATTGAGTCATAGCGGAAGTATATTAGCCTGCTATAAGTTTCTAGCAAGACTTTTATTCAAGACAAGCTGGCTCAACGGCATGGTACAAAGTACTAACATGAAATAGTCAGTCTATATTGATTGCATTGGTCCTCAGTTCTAGAACGCTAATGAACAAATTTCAATCAATAGTAACTTTTTTTGAGAATATTCAATCAATAGTAACTAGGATTCCTTGTTCTCAAGCTTGTTAGCGCAAGCGTGTATAGTGTCAATATCATGGTTTTTCATTCTGAACACTGGACAGGATGGACTCATGTGAATAGCATTATTCCCTTGTATTTCCGTATGCCAGCTAAAGTTTTCATTAGAAAGAGGTAGCAACATTTACCAGCTTTTACAGGAACTTTCAACGTGTGATTCTGGCAAAGGAGCACTCAAATTGTCTTATCCTTTTCTTGATCACAATCGATCCATGAAATTTAACCAACGCACCTGAGAACCTAGTGAACTGAATATTGATATGTGACAATTGAATGTCTGTGTCACTCACTCAAGAGGGAGAACATATGAACTTCACTGGATATATAGGATGTTAAAACATAACAGCTGCAGGCTGCAGATGAATGAGTGTGACCAAGGACACCAGAAAGAAAAAGTATAACTACAATGCACGACAAGTTGTTGGCTTTAGTAGAACAAGATAATAGCATCTTTTGGTTCATGAACTAGAGATAACAATTAATGAAGCAGCAGTCTTGTGACTCTTGTCCCCTTTAGCTCTCACATCCCATATGTGCATATGGGTAGCACATTGGCTTTCAGAACTATGTTGATCAATACGAAACTGTAAACCAACACATTTGCAGGAAGTTTGTCTATCCTTCTTTCATTCAAAAACATCTGAAACGTCCATATGAATTCAAACTACCATATATGAAAGCTACAAATCAATTCCAGAAGGATTTAACTTTTGGCTACTTTGTTTTGGGGATCTCTGTGCATCTTCTTGCACTAAACATCTAATGCTAGCGTAGTACAAGATATTGATGACAGTGTTCGACCAATGTCCGAAGTAAACGAAGCTGTTTGTTGTAGCTAAATGTTCCTGCTAACAATCTCTTCTGAAGGAGCACAGCTAATGTGCTCGAAGTATGTCAACCAACAACTCATGAAGACGGTCCATAACTTAGTTAAGCTGGGCGATATGTCGTCCTGAACTAAGACATTCGCATGTACAGGATTGCTGGACTTTTTAGATGACAGATATCACAAAGGTGAGCTTGTGATAGTTTGTTGTGATAGACCAGCTCAAGCATTGCAGCTAGATCAGTCAGGCATTGCAGTTAGATCTATGTAGTCTAGTAGATCAAGCCTGACCCAGAACCAGGCTCAGGCCTCATGCATGGGCATGCAATAAATTAGATCAAAGTTTCAGGCTGGAATCACAATGATTCTATCCTTTTCTCCTCCGCATACAAAGAAAAAGAAAGAAAAAGATTTTGGACCTTTTGCGACTGTAAAAATTTACTCGATATTGGTTTTTGGGTGATGATATGTTTGAAGAACTGTGATGGTGGGAGCTATCAATAGCTGAAACTTCCCCGTGTCATAATGTATTCTTGAAATGGAGAGGGTCTAATGCCCATGTGCATGGTTCTCTGCTTGTGTCAGCTTGCAGAAGAACAGTCTCCAAATTAAATGAAAAGGATTGGCTTCATATTTTCACCTTTTAACCATGCAATTCGACTGTTTTAAAAGTTGAATAAATTCTTCCCCTGGTTATGACAAAAGCTTAAGGTTTGTTTTTACGCAAGAAACACCTGAAGGATTGCAGTTGCTAGTATTTGGAGTACCTCATATTCATTGGAGAAGAATTCAGATTCAGGTAGAGGTGTTACAACATTTACAAATCAAGCACAGACACTTTGGTGTAGTCAACTAGGACATGCGATAGAGAATTGGGTTCTCAGATTGTGTTACAGTAGTCGACTAGGTTTTGGATATAGTCGATAATACTTGATATTAGTAGACTAGTAATTTGCGCTAGTCGACTAGTGTCGGGTTCTGACAGTTTTCTAATACAGTTCTATTTTTTGTTTTGGATTGGATTCGAGTTTTCTCTTTTTCTGAGGCGGTGCTGATTTGGTTGTTGAAGTTTGTATTGGACTAGAATCATCCTAGGTGCCTATATAAACCCCTTGGGTGGTCTTTTGAAGGTGTGTCAAGAATTTCAAGAGAAATTCAGATTTTCTCCATTGTGAGTTGTGTGAGAGAGATCTTCTTGTAACTCTTGTATTTTTTCTTTGTTTTCAATAAAGATTTTTCCCCTTCTCCCCGTGGACGTAGGTACATTGCCGAACTATGTTAAATATGGTATTTTTTGGTTGTGTGTGTGTTTAATTTCAATTACTTGCTAATGGTAAATCTTCTATGCTTCCGCTGTCGAGTCTTTAACTCGGTGTTTTTCTATTATTTGATCAGTGATAAATCACAATAATTGGTATCCGAGCGATAGCTAGCAAATCGACCACGACAACCAAGTTCGAGGTAGAGAAATTCGACGGGAAGTCAAACTTCCTGTTGTGAAAGATGTGAGTAACATTGTTGCTCGTGAAGGAGGGCATAAAGAAGGCCCTTCTTGGTATTGAGAAGTCATTGAAGATGGAGGATGATGAGTGGAACGACATCGACTTTCGTGCAAAGACGACGATCATACTCTACCTATCAGATGAGCTCCTCTACAACATGATGAACGAGAAGACAACTGCTGGTGTTTGGTGTAGGCTGGAGAGCCTTTACATGACGAAGAGTGCTGACAATCCAAAAAGACAAGCTCCCAGATAGCACTTCAATCGGTCTGAGCGATGTCTGCACTCGGCGACATTTACAAAAGTCAGAGTCATGGATGAGCTGATGACCAGTTTTATGTTGCCCACTTCAGAAGCTAAATCACTCCTATAAAGTTAAGTTTGTTCAAACATCTAGCCTCGCATGAGCTCAAAAGGGCTAGTTTCGTTTGAAGCACCTCATAGCCTTACCAAAAGGCTAAGCCAACAAGCTTCGCCAAAGGCTAACCTTAGCTTCCCGTGAAGCTTTCTCACCAACTTCACTAGAAGTTTAGTCCAGCTCTGCTCTGAGCTAACTTTCTAGCTTTGCCTGAGGCTTTACCTAGCTCATCAAATGGTCTAACTTCGCTTGAATCCCTGAATATAGCTTAGCCTGAAGCTTTTAAGATGAACTTTGCATGAAGCGCCCATCTAGCTCCGCCATGAGCTTTTCAGGTCATCTGACCGTTCTCAAATCCCCTAAGAGGGGATTAGCAGTTGTAACTCCACTTCTAATAGTGGAGTTTGTTACTTTAGTGGGCGGTTATACCCGCCCATTTTTAGCTTCGCCGCCAGGCTATCAAGCCTGGCGCAAAGCTAATAAGCTGATAAAGCCTTGCTGAATTCAGGGGCGGTTACACTCCTATTTGGCTATAAATAGCCCTTTGCAAGAAAGAAGAAGGGCTGAAAAAATTGGAGAGATCGAAGAGACTCTTAGCCAAAGGTTTCCTGTTACTTCCAAGCTCTCAAAGTGCTAGAGATTTAATTCTTTTCTAAAGTCTTCCATCTTTAGAAAATTTTCGGAACTAGATAGAAGAAAATTCCCCCGAGAAGGCTTGAATATCTGACCGATTGCATCGTCAACATGATAAAATAATCGCGCGCTCATTAGATTCCCACCGGCATGCTTCTCCAGAAATCTCAGAGGAGATCTACTTGTAATTTTTTCTTTAAAGAATCACTTTTAATTTCGCTCCTTAATTCTTTTTATAAGTTTCCCCTCTTTGCAAATCAATGAAAAACATGATGGCGACTTCGCTGGGGAATAGGATTTTCTTCCACAATAAGGAGATGATGTCGCAATGCTGTGGAACTTGTTTTGATGAAGACTTTTGTGAAGCATTTCATTTGGAGCTCTAACACACGACGAATCAAGAGTTCTTCATGATCAAGACTGCCCAAAGAGAGTTGATATGATGTGGTTTGTAATTGTGAAATAGCATGTCAAAAGCCTTGATACACACACACATATCATGTCTATATAGTCGACTTATAACTCCTTATAGTCGACTAATCCATTTGATAGTCGACTTGATAAAACCCCCTAGTCGACTAATACTGTGTCTCAATTTAGACCCAACTCTCTGTTTGTCCATTAGTCGACTTGACAGACAACATAGTCGACTAATAGACCTTGTAGTCGACTATCCCTATGCCCCTAGTCGACTAATCCCTGATCCAGTCGACTTAAAAGGAAGTTGCAGTTGACTTGATTCAGTTATCCAGAAACTAGTCATTCGAATTTATCTTGACCTAGTCGACTTATACTCAAACATAGTCGACTAACCTTTGGAAAATTGTCTTGTATAGTCGACTAACTCAAAAGGCAAGTCGACTATAGGCAGTTTCTGACTGTTGGACAGTTTCTGTATTCTGGTATTTTTTGCAAAGTTCTTCAACGATTGAACATTCAAAAGGCACCTATTAACTACCCTAACTACTCCTAGAGTGCAGCTATAAATAGGGTGGTTAATCCTAAGGCAAAATACCAATCTAAATCTTCAGTTTTCTAAATCAAAATTCTATCAATCCTGAAAACTGTTCCCACTTCAGTTCTTCACCAAATTCTGATTCTCTAGTGAAGTTCTCTGAAGTTTTCTCCTATACTAGACCTTGGCCACGTTCACATATTGTACCAAGGCTTATAGGAAAGTGTTGTAATACTCAAAGCAATCATTGTACACGGGTGTCTTCTTGGTGTAGAAGCAGTTGTATATGGTGAAGGTGTTCTCTTGGTGGAAGAGAAGGTGTTCTCTTGGTGGAAGAGAAGGTGTACACATTTGACAAAGGGGATTTGTCAAGTGGTGTGCATAGTTGTGATTTTGGGTGTACAAAATCAAGGATAAAGGAAAATCTCAAGCGGGTGGCTTGGGGACTGGATGTAGGTCACGAGGACTGAACCAGGATAAATCTCTCGTGTTTGCGTTTGTCTAAACTTTTCTAAGATTTGATTTCCTTTTTGCAAGTGTATTTATTTGTTTAACTTAATCCTTCTTTGTTTAGTATTTGTTGTGACTTTGTAGTTTAGATCCATAAGTGCCAATAGAGAAAATTTCGCATTTGGCATCATCTCGGGACCAACAATTGGTATCAGAGCAGGTCTCACATTTGATATCTGAACCCTGAATTAGAACTACATTTGGTATCCCTGCATACCTAGTCAACAACAAGGATGGCAACGGAGTTTTCATCATCCCAATTCAAAGAAGGACATTCTACACAACGTCCACCGCTATTTGACGGATCCAACTACAATTATTGAAAGTGTAGAATGAAGATCTACTTGCAATCGATCAACTACGAACTTTGGAACATCGTAGAAGTATCGTACACCAAGCCAACAACCAACTACAGCACTTGAAGTGAGGATCAAAAGAAGAATGCGAACCTTGACGCCAAAGCGATGAATGCCTTGTTCTATGCATTAACCAAAGAAGAGTTCAACAGAGTGTCAACAGCCACTTCTGCACATCAAATATGGCATACTCTTCAGGTAACACACGAAGGCACAAGTAAAGTTAAAGAGTCTAAAATATCTGTTCTTGTCTACATGTTTGAATTATTCAAAATGGAGGAGAATGAAACCATATTCGAAATGGTTACAAGATTCACCGACATTACCAATTCATTAGCATCCCTTGGAAAGGACTACACCCAAGTTGAAAGAGTTCGTAAGATCCTTCGTGCACTCACACCAGAATGGGAGAAGAAGATAACCGCAATTAAAGAGGCGAATGATCTCTTAACTTTGTCGTTAGAAAACCTAATCGGTAATCTAATGGCATATGAAGTGCAATTGGAAGAAAGAAAGAAGGAGGAACGACAACACCACTCAAAGAAGAAAGAAATTGCCTTCCATGCATCCTCCGACACGGACGATTCGGATGACGATGAAGAGGAGATGGCAATGCTTTCAAAGAAATTCAGGAGATTTCTAAAGTAAGATAAATTCAAATGCTTTATTTGCAATAAACCAGGTCATATGAAATGGATTGCCCTTTGCTCAAGAATAAAAGCAAATACAAGAGCAAAAAGTTCATAAAGGTGAAAGACTATGAAGCGTCATGGGAAAACAGTGATTCCTCGTCTTCTGACGAAGAAGTAACCACAGAACGTGTCAATCTTTGTTACATGGCAATAGAAGATGATGAGGTATCATTTGCTGAACTTTCTGATGCATTTCATGAATTGTTTAATGATCTGAAAAATGAAAAACTGAAAAATAAAGTTTTATCAAAAGAAAATGAAAAACTTTTAAAGGAAAATTCATGTTATGCTTTACAAGTATCTTCTATAAATTCTCAACAAGATGAGTTTGAAAAAGTCATATCATCTTTGAAAAATGATAATGAGAAGTTTATAAAAGAGAACATTTTTCTTAAAAGGAAACTGTGTCTTTGAATAAAAGGATTTCTATTTTAGATAAAGATATTTCAGTTTTCAAAAAGAAATATGAAGATATTTTGCAAAATGTGACTAAGTTCAATCAAGGAAAAGAAAAATTGAATGATTTATTATCTTTTCAGAAGTTGTCACATAATAATTATGGTCTTGGATTTATTGAAAAATCTTCATATTGTTGTAATCCATATGATTCTTTTGTAAAAAGAAAGTCTAAGAAAAAAAGTTTATATGGATTCCTAAGAATTTAAGTATTCATGATAAAAATACCTATATTGCATCATACATTCATGATATATGTGATTCATGCAATTATGTGTATACTAACAGGTGAAAACCAAATTCTAAATGGATTTGGACTCCTAAAGGTTAATATGTTCTTTTATGTTTGGTACCATCTAACGTTTATCTTGCAGGTACCATATAAAAGTTGATAAGAACATATATATATTTAATGATATATTTGTTGCAGGGGGAGAACAAAGTATTTCTATATTTGTTATAACCTAATTTCTGCAGGGGGAGGAAAATATAACCTATTTTCTGCAGGGGGAGCATATGTGCACACAAAGCGTCATCATCAAAAAGGGGGAGAATGTTGGAACTTATTTTGATGAAGACTTTTGTGAAGCATTTCATTTGGAGCTCTAACACACGACGAATCAAGAGTTCTTCATGATCAAGACTGCCCAAAGAGAGTTATATGATGTGGTTTGTAATTATGAAATAGCATGTCAAAAGCCTTGATACACACACACACATATCATGTCTAGATAGTCGACTTATAACTCCTTATAGTCGACTAATCCATTTGATAGTCGACTTGATTAAACCCCCTAGTCGACTAATCCTGTGTCTCAATTTAGACCCACTCTCTGTTTGTCCATTAGTCGACTTGACAGACAACATAGTCGACTAATAGACCTTGTAGTCGACTATCCCTATGCCCTAGTCGACTAATCCCTGATCCAGTCGACTTAAAAGGAAGTTGCAGTCGACTTGATTCAGTTATCCAGAAACTAGTCATTCGAATTTATCTTAACCTAGTCGACTTATACTCAAACATAGTCGACTAACCTTTGGAAAATTGCCTTGTATAGTCGACTAACTCAAAAGGCAAGTCGACTATAGGCAGTTTCTGACTGTTGGACAGTTTCTATATTCTGGTATTTTTTGCAACGTTCTTCAACGATTGAACATTCAAAAGGCACCTATTAACTACCCTAACTACTCCTAGCGTGCAGCTATAAATAGGGTGGTTAATCCTAAGGCAAAATACCAATCCAAATCTTCAGTTTTCTAAATCAAAATTCTGTCAATCCTGAAAACTGTTCCCACTTCAGTTCTTCACCAAATTCTGATTCTCTAGTGAAGTTCTCTGAAGTTTTCTCCTATACTAGATCTTGTCCACGTTCACATATTGTACCAAGGCTTATAGGAAAGTGTTGTAATACTCAAAGCAATCATTGTACACGGGTGTCTTCTTGGTGTAGAAGCAGTTGTACAAGGTGAAGGTGTTCTCTTGGTGGAAGAGAAGGTGTTCTCTTGGTGGAAGAGAAGGTGTACACATTTGGCAAAGGAGATTTGTCAAGTGGTGTGCATGGTTATGATTTTGGTGTACAAAATCAAGGATAAAGGAAAATCTCAAGCGGGTGGATTGGGGACTGGATGTAGGTCACGAGGACCGAACCAGGATAAATCTCTCGTGTTTGCGTTTGTCTAAACTTTTCTGAGATTTGATTTCCTTTTTGCAAGTGTATTTATTTGTTTAACTTAATCCTTCTTTGTTTAGTATTTGTGTTGACTTTGTAGTTTAGATCCATAAGTACCAACAGAGAAAATTCCGCATTTGGCATCATCTCAGGACCAATAAATGCAACAGTCAGAGTGCTGAACCCATCACCGTCAAAAAATTGGTCATACATTTTGACTAAGAGAAGTTCGAGGAACTTCTCTCTGGGGGTGGTCCAACACTCCATGCATAGAAGCACATGAGGGCCTCCGTAGCTAAAACTCCACTGGCTACATATCGGAAGCGGCTCCAATTGAGGATGTGTCCAAACCTACGCTAGCCACAAGCGGTTGAGCGAACCTCGCTTCAATTCCCCTCAATCTCAACCGAGACTAAGTGGACTTCATGTCAACATGGTGGCTTTTCATGCAAAGCCAAACATGTTCCACATGAACCAAGTGCCGCTCAGAGCAAGTAGCCTAGAGAGTGAAGCAAGGAGCTCATGCAGCTTCAACACTGGACGCTCAAAGTCCCCTTAGGTGCAAGGATAAATTGGAATCACATGGATGCGAAGCCTCATGGCTCCGCCTAACCAGAGGGTGCTTGTCTCCAGCGCTAAGTTTGCTCCTCTGAGCGAAGTCAAGGGAGTATCCCCGAGTACTGATAACGTTGTTTATGCAGCTTCACCACTTAGAGATGCTAGCAAAGTCCCTAACCGCAAGGCTAGAATTAAAGCACTGTATAGTGCTAATTATCTTTGCTGCAATGTGAAATCGAAGCACTACTGTGTGCTAAAAGTGAAGCTACCATAGCTTCACTCTCAGCGCTTTCTTGCGTAAGCTCACACTGGGAGGCGAGCTAAAACCTTAGCTTCATCGAGCGAAGCTAATGCTATAAGTGAAGCTATTTCAACTTCACCTATAGTTAAAAAAGAGAAATTTAAAGAATGGGGTCCTCTAGCTTGAGCAACCTAGTACACGACCTCCTCGAGTCTCAGTACTAGATCGCTTAAGTTCGGTTAATTCTGATCTACGAGATTTCTTAATTAACAAACAAAAGTTCTATTATGAAGAACTAAGCCATAATTCTTCCTCCCGCTGTGAACAAGCAGGTGCCAGTTGGTGACGGTCCATTCAATCCATTGTCGACTAAGGCCAGTCCCCGCCATCTTACAGCCCGGCAATCATTTTTTCAACCGACTATCAATTCAAGCCCCTGTGAAAGAAAAAGAACAAAGCACGAAACGTGCCAGATCTTCCCTCAGCATCCGTCAACATGATAGGAATGGGGCGTGAACTGCTCAGGGCCAGAAGACAGAGACGTGATGCTAATTCTCCCTCGTTTAGTTCTCCAGATTCGGACTATAGCTCCAGTTTGGGCCAAGTCTTAGTAGGGCAAGAGGGTGCATTCTGAGGCACAAGATTTAGGGTAGTAATACCCTATAATTATGAACAATCATCCTCTTCAACTGGGATATCACCAGAACCACTGAAAAGTCCCTCCAATGGTCTGATGATGAGGGGGAAGCTAGTGGATATGCCTCTTCAGCCGTAGTCAGCTCTGTGCAGACATGAAGAGTGTCAACTAACATAGCCAATAACAACGATGATGATCTTCGTCAACGGATGGAGGCGTAAGAACAAACTTCCATGACACAACAAGAAGCTTTGGACAATATTCAACAAATGCTAGCTCAACTTCTGACCAACCATAATTATAATGACATCAGGAGCAACCATAATGATGAGGAGCATAATGATGATGAACGTCCTAAGACTGAGAGGTCGAAGAAAAGTTCCTCAATCGATGCCGAAGTCATTAAAGTCATCTAGGCTTAGATTGCATCTCTAGCCTAGAGGGATGAGCTAAAGAAGGTAAGAATGACTCACCCTTACCCACTTGAATGGGATTTGGTGCCATACCCGTCAAAATTCAAGCCACCTACGTTACATACGTATGATGGTAAGAGTTCGCCGAACCAGCATATCTATTACTTCCAATCTCAGACTGGTAATGTAATAGATAATGACGCTATCATGGCCAGATTGTTTATCGATACTTTCAAAGGAGTGTGTCCTTCGACTAGTTCAGAAGCCTTCTATCGGGTTCTATCAATTCTTGGATCGATCTGGAGACTCGGTTCCTTTCTTACTTCTATGAGGATGATACCGAGGTAACCATGGATAAGCTCCTTTTCACAGTACAAAAGAAGGGAGAATCAATCCGTGATTACATTGAAAGATTCGGGAATCTATCTCTGATGTGTCCAGCAGGGATGCCGTTCCCTATGTTACTGCAGACATGTAGGCACAACTTTTAAAACCAAGTGGATATTTGCATCGGAGCTGTTAAGGCCCCACTTGGAAAGAGCTTATTGAGCAAGCTGAAATAATTGAGAAGTTGGCTAAAAAGTTTGAGCTTTTCATACCTAAAGGAAAATGGGGGTAAGCAACAAAGGACATGGTGAAGTAGCACAGTCTTCCAATCAAAAGGGAAAGAAACCATGTCTGTGTAGTTGTCAGGAGAAACTCCACCCAAAACCAAGAAGAGTGATGCCGATAATCAGGAGTTCAAGTTTTCTCCGAAACAGTACTCCTTCAAAGATGAGTAAGTGGTTACAATTTTTCACTTGCTCCAAAAGGATGGTAAGTTGAACATTTAGAGGTTCAACGCCCTAATAAAGTGGGACATACGAACGATCTCAACTATTACCTCTTTTAGAGGATGGTTCACCATCATCCTACCAATAAATGCTTTGTCCTCAACTCAAGCTCTAGTCGACGCGGGAGTTCTGACTTTAAAGTCGGAACAAAAGAAAGTCACTGCGAATATGATAACTCTTAAGTTCAGCACTTTCCCAAAGGTTACTATCCCCGACAGAAATACTCTAGCCCCAGAGGCGCGACTGGAGGTAAGTAATCCTTCAGCAAAGTAGCAGGAGGCTAAAGGCCTCATTCTAATGACGTTGAAGATCAGGGAAATCATGTGGGTGCAACCGGATCTTGCCAAAGATGAGCAATGGGACTCAAAGAAACCCAAGCTCAAGGGAAAATCTTACAACGTCGTCTCCATCTTGCCAGATGATGACAACATAATAGTAGTTTCTCTCAGTGACTCTGAAGATAAGAAGCATGCTTTGGCAGCACAGGACGCTGTACCTCAACCAACAGGTACTCGGTCTGGGAAATCATACTTGAGAAAGTACGAGAAAACCACTGACGAGAGACAACGGCCAACGACATCAGGGGAAGTATTTGTTCCAACTTCAGCTCCAGCACCAGGAAAAGAAAAGCAGAAAGAAGTCTAATTTGATCGAGTATTGAAGAAAACTTCAGGTCTGAGCTTGATAAACTTTTCTGCTTTGATATACTGGCACAACTAGCCAATATTCCAGCTCGGATCACTATACACGAGCTGTTTCGCCTCTCGAAGGAGACAAAAGAGGCACTCAGGGACGCGCTTTCTAATTCATAATTATTCTTGATACATATGCCGAAGGTCTCTGAAGATAACAGTCAACCTTTGTGCCTCGAATGTCATCATGTACAGCCAAAAATACCTGCCATCACCTTTACTGCTGAGGATATGCTCCTCAAAGACAATAAATATGATCGACCCTTATATTACACTGATACATAGGCTCGACATGCATTGAGAGGGTACAGATTGATCCAGGGTCTGCACTCAGGATCATCCCTAAAAGGCTCCTCTACTTTCTTGGGATACCCCTGAATAGATTATCAGCAATGACTACTACAATATATGACTTCAATGCAGGAAGTAGTCATCCACTGGGAAAGGTTCGACTTCGTTGTCGAATTGGGGATCTAAAATCAGAAGTAATGTGTTACGTCATCGACGCTGACACATCATACATTCTACTGCTTGGGTGACCTTGATTGAAATCACCTAAAGGGGGGGTTGATAAGGTGACTAGCTAATCTAATGATGAATTAATGTAGAATTAAAACTATTATGCTAAACACATCAAGTATAACATAAGAGTGTAGCCGAATTTTCAGTGAAGGGTTCTGACTATCTCCTCAAGATTCCTCTAGATAAGAGTTGAGGTGCCGCTATGGCTCTCTTGGTTGAATATAAGTGTGAGCAAACAATCCCCAAGCACATCAATATCAATTAAGCACAAGTATATCAAGCAAGTAATGAATATGAACAATAAGAGCATGCAAGATATAAACACAAGTGAAAGATAGAGAAAGAGCAATCGCAAACACGGGAGATTGTTTCGAGCACCCTTGCTCTACGTCCCCGCCTTCAACACTATGAAGGATTTCCACTAGAATCGATCCCACCGGATCACTCGGTGCCGCAACACCTACAACGAGTTCACACTAGAACTCCTTGGACTCGCTAGTCCCTCTCTTGTTCCCGCAAGAACTACACATGCAAGCACACTAGCTTGCCGAGGCCGCACCTCTACACCGAGCTTCCACTAGAACTCGAAACAATACGAACCCGCAAGTTCGTCTCCTCAAATATGAAACACTTTGGTGATCGAAACACTTTGACACCTAAAACGCTCTCACAACAAAGATCCCTATAGGATGGAAGTAGCAATGGATAGCTCAAGTATGAGTGAGAAAAACTTGGATAGAATTTGTCATGAAAAACTTAAGAAATCTCTTTCTCAAAATACTTTTGAAAAACTCTCCTTTTGATATGAAAGTATTTGGCTCTAAAATAAGTGGAGATAACCACTTAGAAAGGTAGGAAAAACTAGCTTGAAAACCCACTTGAAATCTTATTTAAAACAGTCCAAAAAGGAACCCCAATTGGTTGTTGGAGGCCAACTCGGCAGGAGATCCTGCTGTCGGTCAACCGCCCGGTCGACCGAGGCCTGGATACAGAGAGAAGAAGCTTTCTTTCGGTCGACCGTCCAGTCGACCGGGGCCCGATCCAGTGAGCAGAGCTCTCTGGCGGTCGACCGGGTCAGTCGATCGGCCCACCAGCCCAACAGGCCGTGCACGTCTGTGTACATCGGTCGACCGGACCGGTCGACCGACTTCTATCACAGTCGACAGTCCGGTCGACCGCAGAATACCTGGTCCAACATTTTCAGGGATTAAAACATAGTCTTTTTACCTTCAATAAAATCCTAAAATTCTCATAAATTCTATAAAAATAAGTTCATTAATATACTTTGATATACAAACATGTTTGATTAAAATCAAAACACATTACAAACAATTTGAACTATTTTTGTAATATAGAAATTTTGGCTTAAACAAAAAATCTGTATTTTTCAAAATTGATTTTTTCAAAACTTCTCCAAATATAAAAATAAGATATTTTAAATCCTTTTGAAGCTTAGTGTGTATGGATATGATCCACTACACATATATGATGAAATATCTATATTTTTGACAGTAAGCTTTAAAATAAGTTTTGATAAAACACAAGTATATTTTGAAGCTTAAAAATCAAACCGGTATTTTTCAAAACAAAAACTCTTTTATGAAAACACATATAAATCTTGTGTGTGAGTGTATATGAACTTGAGCAATCCACCAACTAATCTATCCTTTACATTTTATCTAAAAATAAAATCTTGACACTTACAAAACCCAACACAAGTCTTCTTGAAAATCTTTTCTTGAAAATCTTCTTTTCCTTCTTGACTTGGTCCAAACCTGATTCAATGAGCTAGACTCCTCTTGAGTGCTTGATGTCATCTTTATGTGCGAGTTCTTGAATCAACATGTGCTAGTTCCAAAATTTGAATTTAAATCCTTTATTGAAGCTAAATACCTACTAAGATCTTGATCAAATATCTGAGACTAATTAAACACATGATCATTAGTACTATAACTACATGAGTTAATCATCATCAAAACTAGAGATCTCCCCCTTTTTGATGATGACAAAACTCAAGGAGTTATATATGCATGGATTAAAGATAACCTTTATAGAAGCTCTCCCTTAACTCATGCATACCAATAAACAATAAGATATTCAATAAAGTATATAAAACTAAACAAATATATATATGCATAAACAAGGAGATAAACATGCATAAAGCAAAAATCCTTCTCCCCAAAAATCTTCTCCTTTTTGTTATAAACCAAGAAAATAAAATAAACATGCATACATAAATTATCAAATATTTCTCCCCCCTTTTTGTCAATAAACATGCATATATAAATCAGATACCTCTCCCCCTTTTGTCAAATCATCAACAAAGGGGCAAAAACAAATCAAATAATAAGGATATATATATGCGATATACATTCATGAAGAAGAGAGACGTGATGTTAGCTCCCCCTGCATACATGCATTACATGAAGAAGGGATAACAAAATCCTAACTCACATAAGGCATAATATATAATATATAAGTGGAGATGTTAAGCTTCCCCTACACACGTGTACCACATAAAGAAGAGATGTCAAACTCTTCAATATAAGATACACTCAACATGAATTTATATATAGAAGAGATGTTAAGCTCCCCTTGCATATAGGCAATTCATATCAAAAATTTTGAAATCACTTTAAAACAAATTTGAAATCTCTTAAGTCAACAAAACAAATTTTGAAATACCACTTGTAAATAAGCAAAATTTTAAGATACCAATGAAAGTAAAACATTTTGCATTTTTGATACCAATTGAAATCTATTGTAAATTTGATACCAAATAAATATCAATTGAAATACCAATTGAAAATAATGCATAAGCTTATAAAGATACCAATTTATTTTTTATTTAAGTCAAGCTTAGCATAAACATAATTTGTGCTTTAAACATGTAATGGATATTGTAAATCAAGCACAATCAAAACATATATATATATGTGTGTGTATATATATATACATATATATATATATATGTGTGTGTGTGTGTGTGTGTGTGTGTGTGTGTGTGTGTGTGTGTGTGTATATATATACATATATATGTGTGTGTGTGTATGTATGAAAAGAAAATACCAATTTTAATTGATATTATTTGAGATTTTGAGACATACATATTAGAAAACAAATATGAGTATACAAAAATAGAATTTCATGAAGAATATATGTATAACTCATACCTATCCACCCTATTCATGCACATGATAAAAAGACTTTCAATAAGGCATGGTCGCCCATCCATCCGCCCTTAAATGGTAGAAGTTTTCAAAAATATTATTTGAAAATAGTTGTAATTTGAAAACACTACCAAATGAAAGAATATAACTAATTAAAGTAATTTTTGAAAAACTAATTAAAGATCATTCAAACATGAAACCAAATCATATATATCTCATGAAGCATGCTAAAAACACAAGAGTTGACACTCGAAATCTATAAACCTCAAAAATTCTCATGAAAGCAATGTCATGAGTAAACCAATGAAGTGTGAGTGCACAAGAATCATGTAAATAGCATTTCCGTGAAAATGATCAATAAGGCTCAAAATAAACATGAATTTCTTTTTATCAAACAATATGAAAATCATAAAAATCAACCTTCAAATATATGTATGTTCTATCAAAACTAACAATATACATACATATCCTAAACACAAACGAGTCCATAATGTAATTTGCATGAAGGCAAGTGACTCAAAGGTATACATGTATATTTATTAGTTTTAGACAAGAATTAACATATACATGAAGCAAAACATGCACAAAATAGGCAAAACAAGTGTAAATGAAGGAATCATCAAAACTAGGTGATACATGTACATGTAATGAGTACAAACGAGTAATGAGGTACAAAAAAATAAGAATCAATTGTTGCTCACTACTTGTACAAATATATACATAAGTTCGTAAAAACTACATCTAAACAAGTATTCACCCCATAAAGCACAAAAAACACAACATGCTTAAAATATTTATACAAAAGCATGTAAACTAAATGGGAGTTTAGAGATAGTTACCAAACCATATGCACTATTCTCTAAGCCTCCAAAACATGGTGGTCCTTGATCGGGGCGAAACTAGCACTCAAAAATGCGTGTGTCATGAAATCAATGAAAAGCTTGCATATGTGCTAATGTGCCCTCGATACTTCCGTTATAGCATTGGCTTAACGGGTCGAATCCACAGGGATGGGAGGCGATAGAAGCATTAACAGTTTTTATTCACGTTCTATGTTAACAGTTCTTCTTTGTTAAAAGAATGAAAAAGAAAGTGAAAAGAAAAGAAAAGGAAATCCAGCATGTGGTAGGTGAGGAAAGCGATGAAAACGTCGATGTGAAAAATAAAAGAGGAGTGGTTTGGAAACAAATTAGAAAGGAAGAAGAAGCTTGTAGTAAAGAAGATGAAACAAGGGTGAACAAAGAGGATGGTAAAAACACCGATGAAAAGATAAAAGAATTGCTTTTTAAAATAAGATAAAATAAAACTCATGGCTACTAACTACCAATTTCTCCACTAACCATGCTAACCTCTTAATGATAGTTGCCTCACATTTGATCCTCGGCCATCACTAATCCTTGGCTTCAAGAGACGATACAAAGTATGACAAATGAGATGGTTCTTCACATTCAAACAACACATCCATACCACATAACAAGTTGCAAGCTACTGTTAAATCATCAAAACCGGTTAGAGGTGAGCATGAAATAAAGTTAGCATTTGCAAGTTAGCAAGTTAGTGGGTTAGGTGTTAGAATGTTAGAATGTTAGAATCCATCATCATGAGCCATCAATGGCTCTTGCAAGAACAAGGCCTTATAGAGGCTACTCGATTCATGTGGATTATTAAGTAAGTGGTAGATGGTTAGTGGTTAGTAGTTAGATTGCCATGAGAAGAAAAGTTAGTAAAGCAACATGTAGAAGATGGAGGAGATTACATTGGAGAAGAAAGGAGGCACCTTTACATAGATTGTCACCATCTATTACATCAATCCTCTCTATATCTCTCTCTGAATCTCTCAGCCCTACTACAAGATCTAAAAATGAAATAACATAACAAAATACAAGAAATGAAGAACACCTACCTACACTACACTAAAACATAGAAACCCTAGCCTAAAATTAAAAACTGCCCCGTTTTGGCCAAATACAGGGCTATATATAGGCATAAGAAGTCTCTGGAAGACGAGACGGGGCCACGCGTCAAAAATCGACGCGTGGCTCCACTCCATTGCCGTGGAAACGTGGCAATTGCCGCGTTTCCGCGGCAATACCAGGGACTTAGGTCCCTGGTTTTTGTCAGGATGTCCCCGTTCGTTCTAGCAGCTTCCTGGTATATCCTTGTTCTGGAGTTTCGTCTGAATATTCGTATGACGTGCGCAAGAGTCTAGGTTCGACGTATCTTCTAGATGATCCCTTACTTGGTCTCCAAGTAATGCGGATTTAATTATCCTAAAAGGGGTTTAATTAAGCTCTTATTACTCCTTTGCCCTTAAACTCTTGATTTACCTGCAATAGAGACCAAAAACACGGTTTAGACCGACAATTTATTCATAAATCAGTGAGAAAATGTGATATAATAATGCATAATCGTAGACTAATCACACCCCCACGCTTATCTTTTGCTCGTCCCGAGCAAAACAAGAAAAAGAAAACTATACTACTAATGTTATTACACCACTTCGCAGGTGACGCGATTGCATTGAGCGTGTGCAACAAGCCGTTAAACCTCTAGGTTACCCCTAGAGGAGGAGTTTGGTCTCCTGAGGGTTTTCAGCGGATTGCACCCACAAAATCCATAAAGAAAGAAGACAAATGTTAGTATTTTGAAAATGTATTTTGAAAGAGAGACAAGTTTTCAAAATATTTTTGCAAAAATATAAGCGATCTAAGGTCATAAGTCCACCAAAAATTATTCTTCCTTAAACTTAGTCTCTATGCAAGATCTTGTCTTTAATTAAGGTAACAATTTAAAATTGGATTGAATATTTTATCTTTCATAAAACCTAGATAATATGCACTTTGTGATAATGAAGATTTCTGGGATTTCAACTCCAACCATCAAGCCATTTATATATATATATATCTTCTTTCTTTTTCTTCTTTTTTCTTCACTTAGTTTTCTTAGGCTTTCTAGTTCACCCATGTAGCGAGCCTATAACCGATGACTCCCAGACCAGACGGTTTTAGGGCATCAGATGAGAAAACATCCCTCGGGTTTAAGGACTCAAGTAAACAAGGCAACAAAACTAAGGGGGATTATTTGTTTTTTTTTTTCTGACCACCGTTAGGCGTGAATAATCATGCTTCTTGAGGCATAATTATCCAGCTTAATAAGTGATGTTTTCTTCATATATTTTTTTCTTTTTATTTATTTTTACTTTATGGCATTTTAGGTCTTTGTTTTCATCCCAAAAATTGTGTAAGTGTGAAGTGCATACTATCTAAGGCAGAAAAATTCAAGATAAAATTATCTCCCCAATTTATCTTACTTAGCCTATAATTTTAAATAAGATCCATTATTTCAACTAGGTTGAAGATGTCATAATTAAGGCTTTCTTAATTTCTAAGATCATCTTAATTTTCTTAAAATAGACCAAAACTTTGTCTCTTGTTTCAAAAAGTTTTTAAAGAAAGAGAAAATTCTTATACAAAAGAGAAGATTTCTAAAAGTATCCTAAAAGAAGTGTAAAAGAAAGAAAATCTAAAAACTTTACGTTAGTAAACCCTCACCCACACTTATCTCATGCATTGTCCTCAATGCATCGTGATGTATGTATGTATGAAACAAATAAAGAGGGAAGGAAAGTCACCTCAAGGTGGTGGTTCCGGTGGCGGTCTGATTGGTCCACGAAATGCGGCCCAATCATTCTTGCGTGGAGTCCGGAGGAACCCACCATAAACCTCTAGAATACAACCCACTAGAATGATGTCTATATGTATGATTTTTATTAAAAATTTTACCCTATCTAATTTCTAAATTTTCAAAATAATTTCAGAGTCAAATTTATCAAGACCCTTGTCCCAGAATGGAATGATTGATTTGGACTCAGGAAATACAGGAACAAATATCGACTCAGGAAAAAGACTTAAGTAAAGTAAAGATTCAGGAGTCGAGATCGGTTCAGGAAGTGGGTCCAAATCAAGAAGTTGAAACTCAAGTCCACAATCATTTTCCCATGATGGAATGTGACTTTCTAAGATTGGTGATTCAAGTTCAGGAATGACAGGTATGGGAATCAAAACTGACTCTAAAATGTTACTCAAATTGGGTAATATAACAAGAGTCAATAATGATTCAGGAATTTGAACTGGATCACAAATTTGAGGATCAAAGTCACATTCCTCATTAAGTTCAATTCCATAAAATGAGAACTTGCCAATTTATCAATGGGACTTTCAAAAGTATGAAATTGGTCAAGTTCAATATGATCATCATAAAAGATTGGTGATTCAATTTCACAATGGATTTGTACAGGATCCAATACTGACTCGGGAAAAGGCCTGAATTTAGGTAAAAATACCGGAGTCATAATTAAATCAGGAAGTAGAATTGAATCACTAATTTGAGGTTCATGATCATATTCATGCTCAAGTTCAATTTCAGGAAAAGGATAACTTGCCAAAATGTCAATGGGATCTTTAACATTTAAAGTTTGGACAAGTTCAGATGGGTGTGCTGAAATTGAATCTTGATTTTCAAAATGACAAGAGTCTTGGGTCAGATCAATAGAGTTTGGCATAGCTGAATTGGTCAAAGGTTGATAAGATAGAGTTTCCTCATTCCTATAAATGCTAACCAATTGACTCAATTGTGTTTCCAACCTATTGACAGACTCGGCAGATGATTTTTGAAATTGTAACATAGACTCCTGAAAGATTTCTATACTCTTTTCTAGACTTGATTTTTCTACAAGTGGATGCTCTAGAATGAGAGTATAAGAATCTTGGTTTTGGAAATTTGTGAAGAATGTGAGTCAGAAATGTTTTGAGATTGAAGCTGGACTCACACAAGAGTTCCTTACTCATTTCTAGGGCAGATGGTTATTTATTATGAGGAGGTGGAACTGAGTAAGACTCTTGAAAATACTGTGAAATTGGAGAGGCCAATGTTTTCTGAAGTTGTTACTCGGCCTCTTGTAGATTGGCTTCAACACTCTTTTGTAACTCAGATTTTTCTTCAATTGGTGGTTCAGAAAAAGGAGTATAGGAAGCGAAATCGGGGAATGCACATTGTGTAAATTGTGGACAAGGTGAACATGGGGGACAAGGAGGTTGAAAATTAAACTCAGGGAAGTGAATCCCATTGACTCTGTGACGAGTTGAAATTATTTTGAAAATTATAGTCATAAGAATGTGGGTATGGGTTGTATTGATTCGGATGAGGCCACCCGGTGTATTTGGTTAATGCATATTGTAAAAAGCCGGGTTGGAATTATCCGAATCGAATGGGGTTGATGTGAAATATGGATTCATATTCGGATTGAAAGAATTGTTATTGTTGAATTCCATATCACAAACAATCACAAGCAAAAAAGAAAAATCAAACAACAAACAAAAAGAAAAAATCAAAACCAAGCCTAAAGTAGGGTTGACCTAGACCTAGACGACTCCTAACTAGTCGATTACCCGGAGGAGGTTGTTGCTTGAATCCGACCACAAGCTAATCGGCCAGGTAGGGGCAAAATACGGTGGGAGGTATCCGTGCGTAAGCACGGGCCTTAATTACGCCAAACCACGGTATCTTCGAGGCGTAACCTCTTAATCCCCAGCCTTAGACACCGATTTCATAAGAGTAAGATTCGAAACAAGTTCCACCCTCGGTCAATCTCTTAATGAGTCCGAGATGTCCCTAGGGGCCAACGTCTATCAAATTTTATTAGGGCTTGGTTTGTGTGAGTGGGGAGGTGATTTTTGGGCTAAGGAAGGGTGATGAAATCCCCACCTTATCTTGTATGAGTTTTGCCCTTAATTTCAATTTGTGCAAGTGTGCAATATAGACAATAGTATAACACAAAGCGATAAATCACCCACGTGTTTGTCCTATGCTATATGCAATGTCATATGTACACTTCCATCCAGATCACAACAATAGAAAAAAATACAGTATATTGGAATTGAATTGACACGTGCCTAAATGCAAATGTCTAAACCGTTTTAAAAGCGTCCAAATACCGTATTTAGTTCTTTAATTTATTGCGGTGTTTAGGCAATCAAAGCAGGAAAGTAATAATATAGATCAACTAGCTATTACAATGAACACATCCCAGCACAACAAGATATACAATTATCACAAAACGGCCGCGTTTTCGCGGCAAACGTCGCGTTTGCGCGGCGGTTCTTCAGAAGCTGGGGCCCTGCTTTCAAGAGCAGGGAGCTACAATGCTAATTGGCATTCTGCAATATTAAATTCCTGTAAAGATAGTCCTGCACACCAAAACAGAGAAGACATTGTTAACAAAAACGTGAAATTAAAACCATTCCCGTCCCCGTAACGGCGCCAATTTTGATCGGGGCGAAACTAGCACTCAAAAATGCGTGTGTCATGAAATCGATGAAAAGCTTGTATATGTGCTAATGTGCCCTCGATACTTCCGTTATAGCATTGGCTCAACGGGTCGAATCCACATGGACGGGAGGCGATAGAAGTATTAACAGTTTTTATTCACGTTTTATGTTAACAGTTCTTCTTTGTTAAAAGAATGAAAAAGAAAGTGAAAAGAAAAGAAAGGAAATCCAGCATGTGGTAGGTGAGGAAAGCGATGAAAACGTCGATGTGAAAAATAAAAGAGGAGTGGTTGATTAGTCTCTAATTTTGCATAATTTGTATCACATCTTCACATTAATTTCATACTAAATTCTGCTAATAAAGCTTTACTTTCTTGATTCTAGGTCCATGGTGTTCAAATGAAGAAGAAGACCCTAAATCACCATTTAATTGGTGATTAAAGGCCTATTAAGATAGCCATTGACCTAGGAGGCAGATTCGTCAAAACCAGGGGCTGCAAAACCAAAACTGGGCTCAGGAACTGACAGGGAATAGACAAGACTGCGCGCGGCATTAAGCGCCGCGCGCGGGACCACTTGACGGCCGCGCCGCGCGCGGCGCTTCGGGCCAGGGTTTGTCCCTGGCCCCCCTCTTCCCTGGTGGCTATAAATACCCCCCTGGGGCTTTTGAGAAGGAGATATGCAGAGTTTAGTGTAGTTTTTCTTCTCCATGTTGTATTTTAGGGTAGTTTAATTTAGTTGTTGTTCTTCTTCTTTTGTATTTTCCATTTTTATAGATCATGTAAAGGAAAGAGAGTGATCATAGGATAGAAGAGAAGGTTCTTGTAATGGAGGGTGACACTCAATGAAAGGTTCTTCCTTTATCTCTATTTGCTTCTTCTCTAACTCTTACATGTCTAGCTAATCTTTTCTCTCATGGCAACTAACTACTAACCACCAACTAGTCTAACTTCTTTATGATAATCCACATGAATATAATAGCCTCGATTGGCCTTGCTCTTGCAAGAGCCATTGATGGCTCATGATGATGGATCTAACTCTAACTTCCTAACCACTAACAAGCTTACATTACTTTATTTCATGCTTGCTCTTATGGGTTTTGATGATTTAAGTGTAGCTTGTTTGTTGTTTGTTGAGTTGGTTTGTGAAGAGTTACATATGGGTCATACTTTGAATCGCTCTTGAACCAAGGACTAGTGATGGCCAATGATACATGTGAGGCAACTATCACTAAGAGGTTAGCGTGTTGGTGGAGTCATTAGTAGTTAGTAGCCATGAGTTTTCTTTCTTTTTCACTTCATTTTAGATATAAAAACAAAACTACAAAAACCATTCTTTTCTATGTTCCCACTTCTTTGTGTTTCACCGTACTTCTCTTTTCATTCTTTGCTTTCTTTTCTTTTCATTCTTTAAAACTTTGAAGAACATTTTAACAAACACGTGAATCAATCGGTAAAGCTTCTATCGCTTCCCGTCCTTATGGATTCGACTCGTTTTAGCCTCTATTCTATAACGGAAGTATCGAGGAAGCCAAAGCACACACACTTTAAATCTTCATTTCAAAACATACACTTTTTGTGCGCGGTTTTCCCCCGATCAAATTTTGGCGCCGTTGCCGGGGATGGGAACGGTTTGATTTCACAAGTTTGCTAACTTTTCTTCTTTGTTTTTTTGGTGTGCAGGTCAAAGTTTTAGCATTGCAGAAGTCCACACTTGCTCAAGTGTGGTTGGGTAATTCTTGTATATTTTTATATCTGCTGCTAATTTTTATTTATATTACCTGTGCACTGTAAATAATCTTAAGAATTAAAATACGGTAATTGGATGCTTTAAAACGGTTTAGACATTTGCATCTAGGCACGTGTCAATTTTCATTCCAATATACTGTATTTTATTCTTGTGTTGTTGTGATACTTATAGGAGGTGTACATATGGCATTGCATATAGTATAGGACAAAACACTTTAGTGATTACTCGCTTTTTTGTGTTCATGCTTATCTATATTGCACACTTGCACAATTTAACTTAAGGGCAAAACCCAATACAAGATAAGGTGGGGAAGTCATTACCCTCCCTTAGCCCAAAAAATCACCTCCCCACTCACACAACCCAAGCCTAAATAAAACTTGCTAGACGTTGGCCCCTAGGGACAACTCGGACTCATTTAGGAGATTGACCTAAGGGGGAAGTTGTTAGAAGTTGACTCTTGTCAAATCGGTGTCTAAGGTTGGGGATTGAGAGGCGAAACCTCGAAGAACAGTGGTTTGGCATAATTAGGCCCGTTGCTCCGGCACGGATACCTCCCACTGATCTTGCCCCTACCTGGCCGATTAACTCGTGGTCAGCGTCCGACAATATACCCCCCGTGGATAGTCTAACCAGTTAGGAGTCGTCTAGGTCTAAGTCAACCCTAGCATAGGTTTGTTTTCTTTTTCTTTTTCTTTGTTTGTTTGTTTGCTTGTTTGTTTGTTTTCTTTTTTTATATACTGTGATATGGATTTTAACAACAATAATTCTTTCAATCATAATATGAATCCATATTTCACTCCGACCTCATTTGACTCGGATAATTCCAACCCGGCTATGTACAATATGAACCAATCATATATGCCAAGTTGGGATTATTCGACTCAATATGACCCATATTCTCAATCTTATGACTATAATTTTCAACATAATTTCAACTCTTCACAGAGTCAATGGGGATTCACCTCCCCTGAGTCAAACTTTCAACCGCCTTGTCCATAATTTTCACAAAGTTCATTCCCCAATTTTGGTTCATATACTCCTTTTCCTGTTCCACCACCCGAAGAAAAATCTGATTTGGAAAGGAGTATAGAAGAGTCCCTACAACAAATGCAAATTTTGCTCAATTCACAATCCTTCCCACATCAAACTCCACATACTCCTGTTCTAGAGCATCCAATTGAAGAAGAATCTGAGCTAGAAAAGCGTTTGGAAGTCCTTTGTGATAAAATGCAAAACATGTTGGACTCATCATCTCAACCACATTTTCAAGAGTCCTACTCATCTTTTCCAGTATCACCTATTCAAAATGAACAACCATCAATACTGGACTTGAGTATAGAACCCTTGCGTGAGTCCGAGCAGCAATTAAAAAATCCAATGGACTCACAATTTCACCATAATTTCCAAAATCGACTTCCATACTCATCTTTTCACGAAGAACCAATTACAAAGAGTATGGAAGACATGATTCCGAATCCAAATTCTGTTACACGGCCTATCAGTAGGTTAGATTCACTTTTGAGCGAATTGATCAATGAGAGCGAGGAAACCTTTCTTGTCAACCTTTGACCGATTCTTATATCCCTAACACTACTGATTGGACCCATGAATCATGTCATTTTGGAAATCCAGCTTCAATTTCAGAACATACATTTGAACTTGACCATGCTCCAAGTTATGAAAATCGCCTGGACATTCTGGCAAGTTATCCCTTTACTGAAATTGAAACCGAACCTGACTGTGATCCTGAACCTCATGTTAGTAATTCCATTTCGCTTTTTATTCAATAATGACTCCAGTATCTTTACCAGATTTTTTCTCGATTCCGGAGTCAATGTTGAATCCTGTAATAGTACACCATGAAATGGAATCACCAATCTCTTATGATCACACTTCATTAATGGGGACAGTTGATTGGGAAGAGATGTGTAGAGTATTAGCACAAATATTTAACAAAGAGATGAAGGTTAGAAACAACCTTAAGTGCTTAGTTCACTCCACAAATGTATATATATGATTGATGTACCCTTTCTTATCTCCGCTATAGCATAGGGCTATACCGAGTCGATTCTCAGGGAGAGCTCGCGATGGAAGCTTTACGATAGATAGTGAAGTTAGAAAACGAGAATTCTTCTTTGCTTTTAAAAGAATAAAAACAAAATGGAAAAACAAATGAAAGAATTGGTGGATATGTTCATGGTGAAAAAGTCGGAAAAGAAATCAAAACAAGATTGGCTTCGGACTAAAACTAAAAAGAAAAGAAAACTTTGAAGAAGACTTTGAATGTAAGAAAACCATGACTAGCTAACCTTACTACCTTGCTAAAACTTACTAAACTCCGTGATAGTGATACGTGCCTCATGTTGATTCATCGGCATGGATTTGTCTTGCGTGTTGGTCTAATTACCTTCCCACTTGGATGATGGGATCTCATTCTTGGACTTGTCTTGTAGCCTCCATAGATGTCATAGGCTTACAAGTTAGACTTTCAATAATGGAATCAAAAGAGCTACACTCAAGGGATGCAAATGAAGAACATACAACATTCATTAATGGACTTAAAGAAGTTGTACATCAAATAGCATATTGGTGATCCATCTCCATGTTCCATCAAGGCACTTGTTCAAAGACAAGGCTCTAAATGAGGCACACATGAATCATATGGAGAATTACAACAAGATACTTGCCAAGAAATGAAAGAAAACCCATCGGAGAAGAGAAGATCATACACTTGCAAGATGAAATAAAGCAATCACCCATGAGTTAGTAAAGATAGCAAGGCTAGTGGTTAGCTAGTACATGGAGAAAGAATTAGCTACTACTAGCCATTATAAAAGCAAAACAAAGCATGAAGTAAAAGCGCAAGAAAGTAAACAAAGCAAGTAAAGAAAGCAATCAAAATAGAATCAAGCTCAAGTAGAGAAGTATAGAATGGATCAATCCTTGCATAGCTTCAAGTTGTCACTCCTTGATGATACAAGCTCTCTCTCTCATACAACTCTCTCTTGCAATGAAATCTAGGGAGAAGAAGATCATAGAGAGCTACAAAATCCTAAACAAAAACTAACAAAATTACAAGCTTTACACTAATCTCTCTCTCTTCTCTGTTCAGTCTCAGCTCGCAGGTCCAAGGTCCCATATTTATAGCCCCAGGTGAAGGATCCAGAAGATATTCTGTTGGCGCAAAATCCGAGGCCATAACAACCTGTAACTGCCGCCAGATCTGGGATTTTGCCGCCAGAATGCGGCTCAATCTGGGCCGTTGAGGTGGATCTTTCTGGTACGAGTTTGTTGAGAAGTTGTTATCCACGTGGCCTTCTAGAACCTTGGGTTGTTGAGCGGATCTCTCTGGATTCTGATTTGAATTTGGGCTTATCTTAATCTTTGGATTTAATCACTTTAATTAGTGTTAATTAAAGTGATTATTTGCTTTATCTCCTTGAGAGTGTGTACCTGCAAATGTAGAGAAGATGAGTAAAAATCATGTATTTATTAACTAAATGCATGGGAATTATGAGGTAAAATATGCATATTGGATTACAATCACACCCCCACACTTATTCTTTTGCTCGTCCCGAGCAAAAACAAAGAAAAGAAAAGAAAATCCTAACTACCAATTTATTACACCACTTTCGCAGGTGACGCGATTGCACTGAGCATGTGCAACAAGCCGTTAAAACCTCTAGGTTACCCTAGAGGAGGAGTGTTGTCTCCTGAGGGTTTTCAGCGGATTACACCCACAAAATCCATAAAGAAAGAAGACAAATGTTAGTGTTTTGAAAATGCATTTTGAATAAGAGACATGTTTACGAACTATTTTTGCAAAAATATAAGTGATCCTAGGTCATAAGTTCACCTATAATCATTCTTCCTTAAACTTAGTCTCCATGCAAGATCTTGTTTTCAATTAAGGTAAGAATTCAAAATTGGATTGAATACTTTTATCTTTCATAAAACCTAGATAGTATGCACACCGTGTAAGTGAAAATCTCTGGGATTTCAACTCCAACCATCAAGCCATTTATTTATATATATACTTTTTATGCTTTTTTCTTCCCTTAGTTTAGGCTTTCTAGTCTACCCTTGTAGCGAGCCTTTAACCGATGACTCCCAAACCAGACGGTCTTAGGGCACCAGATGAGAAAACATCCCTCGGGTTTAGGTCTCGAGTAGAAAAGGCCACGAAACTAAAGGGGATTATTTATTTCCTTTACCACCGTTAGGCGTGAATAATCATGCTTCTTGAGGCATAATTCTCCAGCTTAATAGGTGATGTTTATTTATATATATATTTTTTTCTTTTTTTATTTTTTATTTTTTATTTATTATATGGCATTTTTGGTCTTTGTTTTCATCCCAAGAAATGTGTAAGTGTGAAGTGCATACTTATCTAAGGCAAAAAATTCAAGATAAAAAATATCTCACCAATTTTTCTTACTTAGCCTATAATTTCAAACAAGATCTATTACTTCAACTAGGTTTAAGATGTCATAATTAAGGCTTTCTTAATTTCTAAGATACATCTCAATTTTCTTAAAAATAGAACAAAACTTTGTCTCTTATTTCAAAAAGTTTTTTTATTTTATTTTATTTTATTTTATTTTATATATTTTTTATTTTTTATTTATTTCTAAAAGGAATGTAAAAGAAAGAAAGTCTAAAAACTCTAAAAGAAATGTAAAAGAAAGAAAATCTAAAAACTCTATGTTAGTAAACCCTCCCCCACACTTATTTCATGCATTGTCCTCAATGCATCATGATATATGTATGCATGAAACAGGTAATAGGGTAGAATCATAAAAAAAATGCAAAAAATTATTTAGAAGAAGTATATACAAGTGTAATAATTACCTAGGCTTTTGGTCTTTTTCCTCTGGCCCGTTTCCCATCGTTCCAATGCGTCTGCTTCCGTGAGCTCAGTTGGGAAACGGTATGAATTTTGTTAGCCTTAGGTGTTTCCAGATTCAATTGATTGTTATTATCATTCACACTCATTCCACCACATTGTTCACAAACAAATTCCTTATCACCACTCTTACTCAGAATCTCATCACTTCCAATGTCTAGAAATTTTAACTCCTCTCCATATAATTCTTCAAAACTCAAATCAACATCCGAAGTGGACAATCAGCTAACGTACCACCCAGTCGACTCATCTAAACACATAATCTCATCAGCAAACAAGTCTTCAAAAGATATATCAATTGGAGGTTCTTGAAGAGACTCACAGAATTGTGACTCATCTTTTGAATCCTCACAATTGTCCTCAATAAAGCTAACCTCAAATGTTTGATTTTTGTTTTGTGAGGCTGTGTGTGGAAGACATTGAGTTCATGTGTCATGTTACCAAAGCTCAACCTTATTGATCCATTCCGGCAATTAATGATGGCATTTGCAGTAGCCAGGAATGGTCGTCCCAGAATGACAGGAATTTGTGCCCTTTGATTGGAATTTGACACTGGTTGTGTCTCAAGGATTACAAAATCAACAGGGTAAATGAATTCTCCAACTTTGACAAGGACATCATGAATTATCCCCTTGGGTTTAGTGACAGAGCGATCAGCCAATTGAATGGTCATTTGGGTAGGGAGGAGATCACCTAACCCCAATTGTTGGTACACAGAAAAAGGTAGGAGATTGATGCTGGCCCCTAAATCAAGAAGTGCCCTATTGATTGTAGTCTGTCCTATGATGCATGGAATGGTGGGCTCCCTGGGTCCTTGTATTTAACAGAATTGGACCATTGAGCAGCTCGTTTATGGATGATGCTAGGAAGACTTTTTTAGGGACTTGGGTCTTCCTCTTCTTGGTGCACATCTCCTTTAAGAATTTGGCATATGATGGCACTTGTTGTATGGCATCAAGAAGAGGGACATTGATTTGGACCTTATTGAACATTTCTTTTAACTTCTCCATGTGAGCATTTGACTTGTTATTTAGAAGCCTATTTGGATATGGTACTCTAGGCTTATAAGGTTGCTCATCTACCTTTTCTTTCCCCTTGGCTTGAGATGTGGATGGCTCTGCACTAGAGGATGGTTTGTCAAAAGTTGGTGGCATTGGGACATGAGGTGTTGGCTTGGGTACTGGATGAGATGTGGACTAGAAACCTTATTGTCTATTGTTTTCCAGATCTCAGGGTATGAATAGCATGACATTGACTGGGTCCTGAATCTTCCACTTCATTCAAAGGGAAGTGGTGTTTGGGATTTGGCAATGGCTGGTTTGGGAAAAAACTTTTTTGATTCTCAGCCAATTGACCAATTTGGACCTTTATTTTATTCAACTCCTGCTCCTGGCTCTTTGTAAAGGTTTCTAGCATTTTTTCAACTCAGATATCTCAGAATTATGCTGGGGTGGATGTTGAAAATATGGAGATTGGAATTGTGATTGGTCATATGATGGTGGCATATGATAAGACTGATATGACTGTGGTGGACTTTGAGATGGATGAACATACAGTGAATTATGATCGAAACTGGATGGGTGAAACTGAGCATTATAAGGATGTGGAAATGGTGGCCTATGATGCTCAGGACCAGACTGACTCCATGGAAAATTTGGATGGTTCTGCCATCCTGACTTGTAAGTGTTGAGTATGGGGGTCTGGTAAAAGCTGCATTCATGTTCTCCTGAAATGATTGGGGCTGATATAATGGACACTCCTCAAATACATGGCTAAGGTCATGACAGTTGGTGCAACCCGGTTTAATCAAAGGCAATGGGTTGACCTGGTTGACCACAGAATTCCCTTTGACTCAAGCAGTTCTATCCTCTTCATTAATTGTGTGATCTTGGTTTCTGCAGCTATAGAGGATTCTTTGGAGTGTGTACCAGTTCTGGAAGTGGTGGGAGTCGGTTTATCAGGGCATGACTCCACTGAATGGTTTTCTCAGCTAGGGTTTCAAAGAGATCCCACCCCTGATGTTCATCTTTCTTCAAAAATTCCCCCTGGCACATGGATTCTAAAAGGGGTTTTGTTTGGTAATCTAATCCATCATAGATAATCTAGCATAGACGCCATTTCTCTATGCCGTGATGGGGACACAGGGCAAGAAGGTCTTTGAAACGCTCAAGATACTTCCAGAAAGGTTCATTTGGTTCCTGCTTGAATTGCATTATGTTCTTTCTCATGAGGGCTGTTTTGTGGATAGGATAGAATTTCTTAAGAAAGACTTTAACAAAATCCTCCCATAAAGATATGGAACTGACTGGAAGATTATAAAGCCATTTCTTAGCTAAATCCTTAAGTGCAACGGTATGAACCGCAACCTAACAGCATCCTCAGACAGTTGGGAAATTCTCATCATTTGGCATACCTCTTCAAACTCACGAATAAAGAGGTATGCGTCCTCAGACTCTAGACCATGGAAATGGGGG